>APFE031195490.1:0-80531 GCA_000404065.3 Pinus taeda | reverse complement strand
TTACAATAATCTTTGGATTTACATGTAGCTTTTGAATTGTTTCCATAAATGCCGTGGAAATTGTACTGGCTTTAAATGATGTGATAATGCACAAAAGTGTGCATACTTGGTAAGTCTGTCAACTACCACCATGATGACACTCTTTCCCTCAGACTTGGGTAAAACTATGATAAAATCCATGAAACCTCCTCCCAACGTTGGCTTGGAAATGGATAAAGGTTGTAATAGACCTAGGGTCTTAATTGTTTCAACTTTATTTTGTTGGCAAACCAAACATTCCGCCACAAACTTTTGAATATCCGATTTAAGGCCAACCCAAAAAAATTCCTTCTTAACCATGTGGTATGTTTTTAAAAATCCCTAGTGCCCTCCTAAGGGAGAAGTGTGCAATTCCATAAGAATTTTTTGTTTGAGTTGGGAACTCTTACAGGGCTATAAGTGATCTTTGTACCATAACGAATCATTTTCCGGCTAAATGTATCAGATGTATTGGAACTTGTTGTAGCTTTCGAATAAGTGCCCACACTTCTTTGTCATTCTTCCATTCCTCCCTTGCTTCGTTTATCCAATCTGGTTAGATAATAGAAGTGGCGCACAACAATGCTTCCACATCCTCATCCTTTCTTGAGAGTGCATCTGCCACCACATTTTGCTTCCCTTTTTTGTAGATTATTTCAAAGTCATAACCCAACTCTTTGTGACCCACTTTTGTTTCTCTTCAGAGGATAATATTTGTTCTAAAAAGTATTTAAGGCTATCATGATCTGTTTTTACCTTGAAGTGTCTTCCCATTAGGTAGGGTCGCCATTTCTTAAGTGCATGGAGTATTGCAAACATTTCCTTCTCATAAATAGCTTTGTGTAAAAACTTTCCCTTGATTGGACGACTTTCAAAAGCAATGGGTCTTTCATCTTGCATTAAAAAAACACCAATTCCATTTCCTGAAGCATCACATTCCACAATAAAGGTTTTTGTGAAGTCCGATGTAGCTAAGACCGGTGCTTGGCACATTGCCTCTTTAAGATGATCGAAGGCCTTTGTTGCTTCCAGAGTCCATGAAAATGCATCCTTCTTCAATAATGTTGTTAGAGGTGCTACTATTCTCCCATAATTCTTAACAAACTTGTGATAATGCCCTGTCAACCCGAGAAATCCCTGCAAATGCTTTATGGATGTGGGGATTTTCCATTCCTTAATGGCTTTATTTTTGCTAGGGTCTACCTTAACTCCTTCATGAGATACAATATGACCCAGATATTCCACCTCTTGTACTCCAAAGAAACATTTGGAGCTTTTTGCATATAATTGTTTCTCCTCCAATAGTTGTAGCACCCTGTCAACATGTTCAACATGATCCTTCCAAGACTTGTTGTAGATTATTATATCATCAAAAGATACTAACACAAATTTTCTAAGGAAGGGTTTGAAAATGGAATTCATAAAACCTTGAAATGTAGAAAGTGCATTGGTGAGGCCAAAAGGCATGACCAAAAATTGATAATGACCCTCGTGAGTCTAAATGTTGTTTTCGGAATATCTTCAATCTTCATTATGATTTTATGATATCCTGAAAAAAGATCCAATTTGGTGAAGTAAATTGATCCATGCAATTCATCCAATAATTCATCAATGACAGGAATGGGAAATTTATCTTTAATAGTGATCTTGTTGAGCTCCCTATAATCCGGACACATGCGCCATGATCCATCCTTCTTGTGAACCAATACTATTGGAGCAGAGAAAGAACTTTGACTAGGTTGAAATTATACAGCCTAGCAATTTCTGCAACCATACATAATTTCCAACTCTTTTGGACAATAGGGATATCTATCAAGGCTTGTACGTTTTGGGGAATCATTCCTGAATCAATTGATAGCATGATCATGATCACAAATAGGTGGGAGGCCTTTGGGAGTCTCAAATACCTTGGAATGATTGTCCAAGACTTTTTGGAGATCTGGAGAAATGGATATTTCGATGTGGGAACCTCTAGTGAACATAATTGTTCAATTATGCCTCATTGTTCTTTCTTTAGAAGCTTTGTCATTCTGTTAGAGCTGATTATCTTTCCCGGTTTCCCTACGATACCCCTTAATTCAACTTCCTTTCCTTCTGCAGATAATTTCATGAAAATTTCTTGAAAATGAAAAGTTGTTGTACCCAAGGATTGTAGCCATTGGACTCCTAGTACAACATCAGCACCTCCCATTGGAATGGAAAGCATTGGGCTATTCAATATATATTATCCCATGGATAGCTTGATATTATGGCACTTCCCAGAGCAATTTATGGTTCCTCCACTTGTAACCCTTACTTGACACTCTGGTGCTCGATATAGGAAGCAATTCAATTCTTTGGCTATCATACAATGAATAAAATTGTGTGTACTTCCTGAATCAATCAACACTATTACATTTTTCTTCTTGATATGTCCTTCTATCTTGACAGTTTGAGGAGTGATAATTCCAGCCAATGCATTACAAGATATGGATGGATTCATTTCTTCTTTATCTAGGGTTTTTCTTTGGAGTATATCCTCTTCTTTTGACATTTCTTGTTCCTTTTCTTCCTCCTCTTCACAATCTATGTAGAATAATTTCTTCTCGGCACACTTATGACCTTTAGTGTATTTGCTATCACAATTGTAACAAAGCCCTTTTGCCTTTTTCTTCCAATTGTTGTGGTGTCAACCTTAAGTTTTGGAAGGCTATGGGCAACAACACTTCCTCTTTATAGTTGTGAGTGGTAGGCTTCCTGGTTGCCATAATTTTTCTTTCCATTTTTCTTGCTAACCTGAATGCCTTCTCCAATGAATCAGGTTCCCAAAGGCGAATGTCATGTTGGATGTTATCCTTTAAAGTCCCTATGAACATCTTAATCCTATGCTCCCCTGGAATATTTTTTACCCTTATATTAAATTTTTGGAAGTCCTCAATGTGCTCCCTCATTGAACCCTTTTGTTTGAGGTTTATCAATTGGCTAAAATAAGTGTTGTTTTTCGTATCCTCATAATATTATGTCATTTCTTCCGTAAAAATTGCCCAAGTCACAATTTTTTTATGAGAGCAAAGCCATTGATACCAAACAAACTGGTTTGGTTCCAAATATAAAGTGGCAATGCGTACCTTTTGTGTGTTTTTCACATTATAAAGATCGAAAAATTGCTCCATCTGTAGTATCCATGTTACGGGATCCTTGCCATCAAACTTCCTCATATCGACCTTTGGAACATGGTGGGTCTTTGTCCCAATGTTAGAGTCTATGAAATCATGATTAACATTTCTTTTGTTCTCATCATGAGTTCCTCTACAACATTTTCGCCATTAAGAAGCCTTTCTTGTAGCAACTTTGTCAAACCTTCCTTCAATCCTTCAATGTCTTTCTTCAAATCTTCCATGTTATCATTCTTCAAATCATGATTAACATTCCTTTTGTTCTCATTATGAGTTTCCTCTCCTACCTTTTTTCCATTAGGAATCCTTTCTAGTAACAATGTTTTCATACCATCCATCTTAGCTTCCATGCCATCCATCTTAGCTTCCATGCCGTCCATCTTAGATTCCACGCCATTCATATTAGCTTCCATGCCATTCATCTTAGATTTGACACCATTTATCTTAGCTTCTGTTAGCTTTTGTGAGAGTGACATTTGTTGCAATTGGTCTCGTAATTTTGATATAGCATGTAGCATTTCTTCCTCTTCTTCATGAGTCATGCTAGAGATTTCAGGTTGTTTGCTAGGTGTTTCCATTTTATTTATTCGAGGCATTAATTACCGATAATAATGCTTCAGTATGCCCTTTGAATTCCTTCAAAATAATTTTTCAAACCAAGCTTATGCAAATATTTAAAAATAAATACACACCTTTTTTCACTTTGTAGGAGCTCGATATTGAATCTGATGTATCTCTGTAATTTCAGATCATCCAGTTCTGAAATTGCGACCTGCAGTACCCTTCTACATCCTCTTTTCAATGCTACCAGTATGATCGAATTTAGATTCTCCAAGGCAGAGTTATACACAATCTCCCAAGATGACTTGATTATATACCTTTTCAAAAGAGCAAATTTGTAGGAAGTGCCACGTGCCACTATTTTGACCTTAGGATCTGAAAAATATACACAGGAAACTACAGTCCATCCTCTTTTTGTAACTTCTTACGAAATTTCAATTTGATGCTGAAAACAAAAGTTATGACTACTTTCCCCAGGTCACTTGTTTGGAATGTAATTCAGGAGTCTGCAAAAAGACCAACTTCCTCATATCACATCTCCGCGAATATTTCGGAAAAAGCTCTAAAATTCGGACATGATGTTCAACGCGATTTCGTCTCAAATGGTTTTTTTTCACTTTTGAAACGTCACAGAAATTTTTTTATAGTGAAACTTCCATGTTGACCTATTTGGAGCAGCGAAACCCTAGAATGCAAAGCTCTGATACCAAATGTTATGAAACCAGCTCACAGAAAGATAGAAAAGATAGATCAATGCCTTAGAATTCAGCCTCTTCGAGGGGCAACCTCCTTTACATTACACAAATGAGAAATTATTTGATGATTCAAATGAAAAAACCTCCTTTCTATATATAGGAGTCTAAGGGTTCACAATATAACCAAGCCAACCTAACAATAATAATATAAAGGCACAAAAAAAACAATAGAGGGATTCTATGGGGCACAGTAATAACAATATGGGGAAAATAGGGGCACAAAAATATTAATAAGGGATACAACTACAATAGTAATGGGGGAATCACTAGTATTATAGAGACCCAACATCTCCTGTTAGCATCTCTTATACACACAATCCTCAAATTTTCCTATTCATCATTTTGAAGGTAGCCTAAGCAGAAGATCTCCAGGCATAGACCTAGTGCAACAACAATTATATGATTATATAGAATCAATGGAGAAGAGAAGTGCCTCAATGAACCCAGAACCTTTTTTCAATCCAAAAGAACCTCTAATTGACACTCTCATAAACTTGATACAGGTTCATAAAAAAATTATGTTATTTTCCTATAAATATCGGTTGTATGGAACCGAGAAGTAGCTAGAAGTTAGAAGGAATTACATTCAGAAATTTTGCTGAACTCTGTATTCAGACTTCATTTTGTTCATAATACAAACTTCGTGTTGTCAATGATGGTTTAAAGTGCATCCTTAACTAGCTAGCATTCCAGCCACATTAGTTGCAAAGGGCCCCTGCGCTAAAGGAGGCTTTTCACTTGTTTTTTCAGTTTAATTTCTATTACTCTATTTTCAACAAGTCTATTTTCTAATTTAGAATGATATTTCATTTCAGTTTTTAACCAATAGTGTAAGGATAAAATCACAACTGTGCAACCTTGTTCTTCTGAGATATTTCATGGAAAAATGACTTTGTTTCCAAATTGGATTAAGATTGAAGTAATAAGAATACACAATTGCTTAGTTTTCTTACTGTTTTGTTATTCATTTTCTTAGGACAGAATTGTCAATTAACTGTGTTAATAGATGTTTTCAAAAACCATTTCGAAATAATGATGACCCTTACTTAGATGGTTAAATATCTATTCATACAGTGATTGAATTTACTCATTACATTGTTAGTTTTACATGCTTTTACCTTTTTTTATGCTTTCAGGTCCTTACTTAGTTGCATCACTGATATTCCAAAAAATCATTTCAAGGATATTGATTTCATCATATTCCAAAATTGAATGGTTGAATGTTTAAATGAATGCAATTACTTAGTTACCTTCTGCATCAATTTCACTCTTAGTTTTAAGAATTAGATCCATGGATTAGGACTAATGATAAGATAAGATAGATACTCTGTTTTCTTATTAGGATCTAACTAGTCAACAATTTTTGGTCCATTTTTAGGAAATTAGATTAACTTAGGAACCTTTCTTTTCCTTTGAAATTCATTAGATCCATTTAAATTTTCTCACAGGTTGTACATTCTTAGACATCAAAGAACAGAAACCCCCAAAACAAACATAAAATACAAAACAAAAAAGTAAGAGAAAGGTTAAATAAGCACATATAGTGCATAACACTTCATCAGTTTACAAACCTCGGTTGATAATTTAGGCAATCAATTTAGGACACTAAATTGAATAAATAGTTTCCTTGAAAGAGTTCATGAGAAAACTTGTCAAAAACCTAGTTTTCAGGATCAACTTTTTTTTTACCACTGGTGACCCATGTTGGTACCTTGTTGCACTCTTTTGACTTAGTGCTGCCAACGTAGATTTTTATAGAAAAATCTGTGTTGAATCTCTTAAGACAACTTTTCCTAAAGTGGAGGAGAAGATTCTCTTACTAGAAGCCTTGAGAATGGTGAGCCGGTTACAGTAGAATAAGGATTAGAGCGAGATCTCCCATTCTTGATCCTTGATCCTACTCTTATGGATATACCCCTTGAGTTGTGGAACCTCTACCTCCTTTTATGGATTCTTAACTACCTCTCCTTCCCTATAAATGAGATCCATACTATCCACAACTTGTTGGTCATTGCTTGGTTGCATTCCTATGTTGAAACTATGCCTAATTGCTGCTCATTTTGCCAAGGAGAAGGATTGCTTGAATGTTGTAGCTCTGATACCACTTGTTGTAGATCTAAACCGGAATTATTATAGATCTGATATAAAAAGATAAGATAATGCAAATAAACCTGGAAATAGATAGAAATGCTTCTTTATTGTCAAAACCCTTAAGGTAGAGCAACACCATACATTCACTCCTTAAGGAAGGAGAACACTCCACAAGCCATATGCCTGTTCATACAAGAATACTTCTCTTCATATCCTCCATGTGGAGTCTCTAGCCTCTATATAGGCCTCATACATACAATACCATGTATCATTACCATGGTTCCTCATACCATCAACTAATACCATGGGCCCATTACATTATTATTAACTACTTGTGGTCCCTTACATGACATGGGTTAACCACCTTATTTATTACTATGGCCCATCCCATTATTACATTATTACCTTGGTTACCTCCCTCGGTACCCCATATTACCCCCCCTAGGTATATAACATTGAAGGTCTTGGCTAGGACTTGGAAACTCATCCAAAGGAGGCTTCCAACATCAAGGCTTAAGTGGTTGTATGCTTCCCTAATTTTCTATTAATAAATACATCATGTTTTTACTTTCCATAAGTGTGTAAATCATTTCTTATTTAGTATGATACATCTTTATTTTTCATATAGTTTATGTTAGAACGAATTATGCTATGTATGCCTTTGTCATTTTTGTTTGATCTTCCTTGCAGGTACTCATCCATAACGACGTAAAGAGAGTTGATCTTGGAAGCAAGAAGATCAAGGACGACATCAACAAGGAAGATAAAACAAAAAATACAAATGCATACATAGCATAATTCATTCTAACATAAACTATATGACAGATCAAGGAGTATCATACTAAATGAGTAATGATTTACACACTTATGGAAAGTAAACACATGATGTATTTATTAATAGAAAATGAGGGAAGCATACAACCACTTAAGCCTTGATGTTGGAAGCCTCCTTGGATGAGTTTCCAAGTCCTAGCGAAGAACTTCAAGCACTCCTTTTCCTTATAAAAATGGGCAGCATTTAGGCATAGTTTCAACATAGGAATGAAACCAAGCAATGACTAACCAATTGTGGATAGTAGGGATCTCATTTATAGGGAAGGAGAGGGAGTTAAGGATCCATAAAAGGAGGGAGAGGTTCCACAACTCAAGGGGAAGATCCATAAGATTAGGATCAAGGACCAAGAATGGTAGTTCTCGCTCTAATCCTTATTCACCTATAACCATCTCATCGTTCTCAAGGCTTCTAGTAAGAGAAAATTATCCTCCACTTTAGGAAAAACTTCTTGAAGAGGTTCAGCACTGCGCTTCCTATAAAAACCCATGTTAGCAATGCTAAGTCAGAAGAGTGCAACAAGTTACCAGTGGTGCAAAACACGATGATCCTGAAAACTAGGTTTTGACAAGTTTTCTCAAGAACTCTTTCACAAAAACTTTGCTTCTATTATTCAGGGAAGCTTCTATATATGTTTCATGGTGAATATAGTGACAACTTTCATCATTTTTATGCTTCAAGATATGGGACGTTAAGTGTGACAAAATATTGTGTAACACTCTTCTCATATTCAACCATTTGTTCTTTCACTTGTTGGGTTAATTCTTTACGTTTTCATTCCTCTAGTGGTGTTTGTGACTGCTATTGGGCTTCTACCTCTGTCACTTGCATTTTTAGGCCTTGTGTCACTTCCTTGACCTTGTCCACTACCTTCTTAGTTGGAAACGAGACATTGACTGAACCTTTTATAATCTCCTCATATACTTGGGCTAAAGCAATGTTCCATTCTAATCTGACTACTAGTCTCGTGTTCTTGGTGCAACTGCTCCTCAGTTTTCTGCTTTTGTTCTAGTTATCTCTAGGTTGTTGTTAGTCTGTCATGTAACTCACAAACTGTACTACACTGTAGCTAAGTCAATTCTTCCATACCTAACTAGGACCATATTAAATTCATTTAAGTTGTAACAGTAATGTTCTAATACACAACTCCTTCCCATACTTCAACTACTTTGTTACACAAACAAAAAATCTGCTTAGGTTGCTCGAAGGAGGATGGTTCGATTGTGCGCTAGCGGGTTTGGAGTTGAGACTCTGCAACATGTAACCCTCTGAGTTCTAACAAAACTTCATGTACTGTCAACTTGGAACTTAACTCACTAACCATCTGTTGCAACTTATCCATCTTTGTTGTTGCTACCTCTTCCATCTGATCCCCATTCCTCTCAAAGTTGTCCTCTTTCAACATTGTTTGGACCAAAGATGTGCGGGTATCCTTCTTATTTTCCCTAGCATGCATGGTTGATGTGCTCCTTGTGCTACTCCTCAAAATTCTCTTCTTCCTTGATGTCATATGATCTACTAATGTTGATGGCGCTTCTTGTGGCTCCTACTTTGGAACAATCAGGGATTGTGCCTTGTGCTGCTCCTGATCTAAAGGGATCCCATCAGTCTCTTCTCTACTTGAGATGTTTTCAATGACTGATGTGTCCTTTATTATTACTCTCCAAGCATATTCCCATGAGTCCAGTATGTTTTGAAACTCCTGCATTATTAACATGTAGCTTGTCCTTAACCAACATTGATTCGAGTCCCTATGCAACAAGTTCCAGATGAAGTGTGGGTCATTTTTAAGTTGCACCACACCCTTAAAATTTTCCACATTTTCTTCAGGAAGCTAACGTTTCTCCCAAATAAATTTTCATAACATGTCCCCATAGAGAAAAAACATTATTTTGTTAAAATTCTTATGCTTGGTTCTTTCGAAACCCAGAGGTTCTAGAATTCTACTGCTAAGATGGGTCAAGAAGGGTCAGGGATTGGCTGGAAGCTTTCTATCCTTTCCCAGGTGACCAAAGTAATTAGAATAAAAATCCATGTGTAATGGAACTTTGTGTTCCATTACTAATTGTCCAAACAATCTTATTGTAACTTCTTCAATAGAAAAGACGCTCACTCAAACCTTTCTCCTATAGCACAATGGTTTTACACCAAAATAGCCTTAGCTAGAATCTTGTTCACTCGACATTTACACAATAAATTACAAGCTGTCACTAGTGCAACAAATTTAGTGACTTGGTTGTTAACTAGTGAAATAAAATATCCTTATTCCCCTTTCTATTTTATAAGTTTTAATCACCTTCACACTAAGATTTTTCTTGTAATAATGGGCCCCAGATCTTGTCCATCAATTGATAGGTCTATAATATTGTTAATTTGATCTAAACTCAACAATATTGGTCTATCGAGCCACATACATTCCCAATGAATACAAGCTAACACACACTTAGTGATTGTGCTCCCTTCATCCCATCGCCCAAAATGTGGGATGTGGGACAAGTTCAAAATATTGCTTGTCTCCAAGCCATGGGCCCATTCCTGCGGTTTTAGTGCGGGCACCATATCTAGAGTTGGTACCAACTGCAAATATGGAGGTCTAAGATCCTAGAGTGGTCACAAATATGTGATTTGAATATTTAATGTGTTCCAGAAAACTCTTCATTTTCCCCTCTCTACATACCCCAAGTGGGAGAAGTGGTATTGCTACAGTGTACTTGAACTCTCTAGGGATTGTCATGGATTCATGGGGTCCTTTGAATGGTGGTGTGTACCTCAACTCTACCCTATAGCTAGTGGTTGTTGTCATTTGTACCTCTATGAACTTGGCTCTGTACTAGTGTCATCCCATGTTATTTATGAGTCTTCCTTCTTCGAATATGCCTTGCTTTTTTGTGCTCGCTCAACCTTACTCTTCAGCAGGAACAAAGGGTGCTTAGTGCGCATCTTCCAATCCTTGGATGCTTGAATCTCTCTTCCCTTCCAATAGCTTGATACATATCACCAAAAATATCAATCCTCTCCACTCAGCTCAACTCTCATTAAAGTTCTTTTACTTTGCAACTTTTTCTTCACATGCCCTTCTCTGTTTATTCCCTTCCATTATCCAAATGTCACAACTTCACCACATGCATTTACTTACCGATCTCATAATCCCACATTCCCCTTTCATGCTTCAGAGCCATAACCTTGTTGCGACACCATAATTTGAGGTGATTCACTATCCTAAGTGGTGTCTTGTCACCATAGGTGGAGAGGATCCGTCGTTAATAGTTTTCTTATTGAGTGCCCATTGTTTGAAATGATTATGATTTATCCACCCTAGATATATTTTCCACTTGTTTGTTAAATTCGGTACGAGCTAGGTTTCCGGTAACCTGTTTTCATTGGAATTTTGTTCATACAATTGTACTAATGTGACCCTATCTACACTATGCCATAGTTGTCATGCCACTTACCTAGTCTCACTGTCTATTGGGAATGGGATCCCCCAAGGACAGTTTTCGGGCTAAAAGCCCATGTTTTGGGTCAAATTTTGTAATAAAGTTGTAAATCCTCTGCATTTTGTGGTCGCGGAACGCGAAGGTGTCATGAGTCATAAAGGGTTGTTTTCCCTTATTTTGTAAAGTGTAAAGTCGGCTGTAAAGAACTACCTTAGTCAACCTATCAACCATAACCATAATATAATCAAGTCGTCTAGATGTCCTCAGCAAAACTTTAATGAAGTCCATGCAAAATGACCTCCCATTTCCACTCTGGAATTGGAATCGGCTGCAGTAATCCAATTGGATGCTTACACTATGCTTTTACCTGTTGACAATCCAACCATATCGCAACAAACTCTTCCACCTCTTTCTTCATATTCATCCAATAATAGAACTTCTTAACCGATGTTAATGTCTTATGGTATTCTGGGTGACCTGTATACAACTTGACATGAAATTCCGACAAGATAAGCTTTTAGAGCTCGCTATTGTCTAGCACATAGATCGTGTCCCTAAATATGATGAGACTATATGTCGTGAGATGATAGTCTACATATTGTTCACATGTACCCTATTGTTGTAACTTGTGCGTAAACTACTGGTACTTGTCATCCTACTGTCCTACCTGCAATATCTGATCCCATAAATCTATCCCATATGAACTCATAGTTGTTATGTGATTTACCTGTACTTTTTTGCCAAGATCATCTGCAACCCTATTCTCTTTTCCCTCAATGTACCTGATATTGAAGTCAAACTCACTGATCGTGGCCAACCATCTAGCTTGTCTGGAATTCATATTAGGTTGGTCAAATAAGTATCTCAATTCGTGGTGATCACTCATCACATTGAACAACTTGCCAAGAATATAGTGTTTTAGAATCTTCAATGTGTGAATGATTGTTGCCAACTTTAGATCATGCGTCACATAATTCTTCTCGTCATTGTTTAGTTTCCTTGATTCATAGCACACTTCCTATCCTTCCTGCATCAGAACCCCACCAATTGTAATGACCCATTTCGGTTTATAGGCAAAAGGGTATTAGCATGTGTACAATGTATGCATATGATAGCTATATATGCATATGTCGCATGCCTTGCACTAGTATACTTATCAAATAAATATGAAAGATGTCAAGTACCTAAATTATTTAAGAAGGGAAGTATTACCTAAAAATTTGACACTCTCGAAAGATAAATATAAAATCTTTCATAACTATAAGGTTATTAAATAAAATTAATTCTTTCAATCCCCTTAATGTAAATATGTGAAAATATTCATTTTTTATATTAATATTCATTTTAAACATTAAATATTCATTTTTTAAATATCAACACTTAATATAACTATATGTTTGGAAAATTCTTTCATTTATTATAAAATAAAGTCAAGTTCCAAATTACATTGTGTTTAAATATAAAAATTAAAATTAAAATTAAACTTATTAACCTTTATATATTAAAGTACCTCACCCTGAGGTAACATGTAAAAGAGATGACTAAGGCAGAAAATCAGAGGAGGGTGGTGGAAGAAGGCAACAACCGTCTGAGGACAAGTATTAATCTGAGCACTTGGAGACCAAGGGGAGGAAGGGGGTTTTGAAAGAGAGGAAGAATTACAGAGAAAAGGGAAATTACAGAAAGGAGGAAATTTTATGTGACTGATAGAAGGAAGCCCGAGCTTAGTTGTTCTTGAAATTTTGGGCACGAGAGCCAGAGCACCTCAAATTTGAAGTACTTGGAGCTAGGTACTGAAGTTGTGATCAATTTGGCAGGGAGGTTTTGGTTGTTTTAGTAACGGGAGCGTAGCGGGAGCATAGCGGGAGCGAGAGAAAATCAAAAACATCTTCAACCACAGAAACCCTAGGTAGGTACTCAACATCAAACCGATAAGTTCAGAAATTGTTATACTCTGTTTTTAACTTTAAATTTAAGGCTTTACACCAATTCTTCTCTTGCAAGCATCTGTACATACCACAAACTCTTTTTTATGGATATTCAATCTTTAAAACTGGAGCATTCGTAAAAAACTGCTTAAAATTCTCAAAACTCATTGCACATTCCTCTATCCATTCAAATTTATTTCCTTTCCTCTCCAATGATGTAATAGGATATCCAATCTGTGAGAAGTTCCTGATGAACCTCTTGTAATAACTTGCTAACCCCATGAATGATATGACCTCATCCACATTTCTAAGAATTTCCCATTCCATGATAGCTCTTATCTTTTCTGGATCCACTGCTTTTCCTTCCTTGGATACCACATGCCCTAAATAATGTACTTTTGTCTAAAAGAAGTTGCATTTACTAAGCTTGGCATACAATTGATGCTTTCTTAGCAATTTCAACACTATTGCTAAGTGTTTTGCATGCTCTTCCTAATTATTAGAATAAATCAACATATCATCAATGAATACAATAAAAAATTTGTCCAGATAAGGACGTAATACACTATTTATCAAACACATGAAAGTAGCTAGAGCATTAGTCATACCCAAAGGAACTACAACAAACTCACAATTCCCATACTTGGTCTAGAAAGAAATCTTCTAGATATCCTATTCTTTGATGCATAGGTGATGGTATCCTGGTCTCAAGTTGATATTCAAGAACATTGTTTCTCCCTTCATCTGATTAAACAAATCATCAATCCTCAACAACAAATACATGTTCTTAACTGTCACCTTGTTCAACTTCCTGTATTCCATACACAACCTTAGAGTACCATCCTTCTTCTTCACAAACAATATTGGTGCACCCTAAGGCAACACACTTGGCCTTATGTATCCCTTATCAATAATTTCCTTTAATTGCAACTTCGATTCCACTAACTCTAGAGCACTCATCTTATATGGTGCCTTTGATGCTCATGCTGCTCCCAGTACCAACTCAATAGAAAATTCCACTTCCCTATGAGGCGGTAACTCTGAAATATATGCTAGGAATACATCCTAAAACTATTGCAAAACTAGATACCTCTTCAAGAGCTCAACATCCTCAGCATCCTTACCTTTATCACTGGAAACATGCATTGTAAACAATACACATCATTTCTTGCAACTACTCTTTGCCTACACAGATGTAACCATTCTGACTAATATCACCTTCTTCTTACCCTGCAATATTATTTGTTCCCCATTGTCATCCAAGCACTAAATAGCCTTTTCATAAGAATCCTCCTTAATCTTGTGAAGATACAACCAATCCATGTCCAAGAGCATACTGTACAATCCCAATGGAAGCACATTTAGATGTGCTAATGTAGACATACCATTCAACTAAAATGCGCAAGATCTTACCCAATGATGAACTCTATTATTAGTACTGGTAGCTAACTACACTAACCAAGACTCTACATGCACTTCTTTGTTCAAACCACACTTATCCACCAGACCAAGATTGACATAACTATAGTTAGATCCAGGGTCAATTAAAATATAAAAACTTGATCACAAGTCTTACTTTCCATCTCGATAATAGATGTTTGGTGATCCACTTGCCCATCATCCAACACTGCATAAATATGAGGAATACTTTGTCCAACATCCCCCACTGTTTGTGCCTCTTGAGCACTGTAAATTTGTGGTCTGTCACCCTGATGTTGTGGACAATATCTCTTGTGATGATCCTTGCTAGAAGTCTAACACTGTAAAGGATTCCTTCCATCACCTTTATTCTTCCCCTTAGACTGAAATCCCTGTTCTATGTTAGTTGTATTGAACTTCTTATGTGGTTTTGAATTCTCCTTGTCATTTGTATCATTTGGTTTTCCTCTCTTCTTAACCCACTTTCCATTATGCTTATCATTAACTTCCCAATCCTACTTAGAGTCAGTCTTGTGCTTTAATTGCTCATAACAATGTTTCAACTTTCTGATGGATTCTTCCAATGATCTAGGATCATCAAACTCAATCTTGTCTTTGAATGACACCAAAAACCCACTAATTAATATATGAATCTTTTCTTTCTCCTCCTTAAGATAAGGCACATACCTTAACAACCCCAAGAATTGCTAGAATACTCCTCATCGGTCATAGATCCCATATTTAGCTCATATAATTCCTTTTCCCTCTCATCATAGTATCAACTCCTCTTCCTGAATGCTTCTAACATTATTAACATATTCCCACCAGATTTCCACTTTCCCTTTAAGACTAAAGGTAGTTATCCTAACTTTCATGTTCTATGAGTAATCATGCATTTGGAAAAACTTATTCATCCCAAGAAACCACACTTCTACATCTTGTGAATTCTTCATTTCTCCATCAAATTTAGGAGGTTTTGCTTTCTTAAACTACTATGGCAAGTATTTCTCATCACTCCTCCTATATGGATGGTGACGGTGATGATGATGTTGTCTCTTTGAGCCATAACTAGAATAGAACCCACAATCACTAACCCTCCTGTCAGGTGTATTCAGGAACCCACCATCTTTGACTGTATCATCCCTGTCAAACCTATATCCTAACTGAGACCTGTTTCCATATGCCCCATTAGTCCTTTCCTCCTATCCATGACTAATCCTAAGCAGTTTATGTCTCTACAAATATGATAGACTCTGAAGAATCACTACATTAACCTATTCTTGTTCCTATTATGCCATATCAAGCCTTTCTTGTGACTGAATTATTATGTCATTATCCGCCTTACAACTCCTAATCTCTTCTTTCAGCCTTCTCAATGTGTATGGCCATGTCATGTGAGTACTCATCACCATGTTGCTCATCTAATATGTAGGGAGAATCATGTGAATCGTAGTCCACCATTATGCTAGTCATCTTTGATCCTCTACTTATTACAAACATACCATGTCAGATAAACCAAATATAAACAAAATCAACATACCTCAGTGAATTTCATGGGAGGCTATCTCGTCTACAAGATCAACCCAAACTAGCATGATACATGTATATATACATAATCATATCAATATGTTGACATCATGCATGACAACACCAACTGCATACTATGACCTCATGCATGACAATCATAACCATAACAATACATGCATAACAAACATATAGACATTTCCATGCATGCATGACAAACACATTCCGCACATCTAATTTAAGTGTTGAACCTGGGAGCTCTGATACCATTCTATAACCACCTCCTCCCACACTTACCCAAGTTCATCAGTCCACTGGGGTAAACATTAGAAGAAGAGCTACTATGACATGAATCAACCTCCTATATCACATTAAGGAAATGGAGTCGACAAGACAAAACCTTATTGACTTTCGTCAGGAACTACAAGACCCACAGGAGTTTAATACCCACTCCAGGTGCCCAAACCCTGAGCTAACTTGTATTTTTAGTGATATGGACTCCCAATCACTTGCATAATGAGGAAATCCAGCGGCTATGACCCTCTAGTCGAATCAATAACCCTGCCTCCTAGCAACTGTAGTCCATATTTCCCAGTTTTGAGCATGCGACCCTAGGATCTGAGCCACTTTTTCAGGGCTGGTCTCTAGACCACTGCCTAGAACTTGATGATACTTTCCATAATGATGAATGACACAAGGAAAAATCCATTCATGCAAAACTTAGTTAATAAATTGATCTAACCGGGCCTAACCATGACAAACATTTCGTCAAACACATGGAGAACATGAAATCTATAGGTCATGAATGCATATTTAAACATGGGGGTTTGATACTTATCTGAGAATCATTAGGAAGGTCTAATTCCCTCTCATAATAGTTGAAATAACATCTATTAGCTCATGCATTCATTAACCATTCATTTTTTCTATTAGTTTTTGAAAAGTTTATAGTGGATAAACATGAAGTCCCCTGCTCTCTTGGCCTCACTTTGACTGATTTGCTGGCCAAGAGAGAAATGCAAA
This sequence comes from Pinus taeda, assembly GCA_000404065.3. Classification (NCBI taxonomy): domain Eukaryota; kingdom Viridiplantae; phylum Streptophyta; class Pinopsida; order Pinales; family Pinaceae; genus Pinus; species Pinus taeda. Next base: position 63,788 of record APFE031195490.1, on the reverse strand, counting down.
AACTAAGGATAAACGGTCAAGCTTTACATAGTAACAGAAAACAAAAAGACCAGAAAGCCATAAAATAGAGAGAATGAGAAGACAACCAACAACCATCACAACACATGAGGGAAATTGGGTGCATTTCCAACACCAAAAGCAACTGAAGGTCTAGGATCCCCATGGACATGAAATTCTAGGTGAGCTAGACGCGCCTCCATCTCATCTAGGCAGTCATTGGTGTGCCTCTGACTCCTTTTCATAGATGCCAAGCAATCAAGCATATCCCACTGGTTCTGTTGCAAGTCGTTCATAAATGCGATGACTTTGTTGCATTCATTGTGTCCTTGTTGTCGCATACCCTCCAACACTATCATTATGTTCCGCATCTAAAGGTCCAAGGACTCCATGGATGGTGGATAGTCTATATGACTGAGAGAATGGACCCAATTATGAGCCAATTCCCCCTTCAACTCAGTGCCCACACCCCCATCATCATCTACTGCTCCCGCCTGACCATCATGGCTCGTCGGCTGGCCGCGAGGCCCCAACTCTCTCCAGGCCCGACCCCGTTGCTTAATCATTTCTATAGGGGCGACATACCACCAGTAAAAGATGCCAATTCTAGATCGAGCTCGAGGCCCACTCCAACACACCTTGTAACTAAGACACACAATTAGAGGAATGACAATTCCAACCCACACAAGATCCCAAGCCATACACACAAATTGTCGACTCGACCAACACCCTTATGGGGCAACATTGACACAAACAACTAGAGGGGTCTCTCTACCAGCCAACCAATTGTTAGACCCCCACTTCTCGGCACCCAGGGTTCTAACACCAATACTTCCCTTGCTTGGTTATATCCCAAAACACAACCCTGCCCTTGATGGATACTAAAGAAAGGACTTGATTAATGCACTCCCAAAATTGGAGCAGAGTTAAAATGATTACAAACAGAGACCCACAAGAAAAATCTTACCAAAACCCCACCGAGAGTGCCAACGTCTATCCGTTGACAATTCCCCACAAAATTGACCAGCAAGACATTGTCCCCCGCCAATGCGAACCAAAAGCAATGCAAACACCAGCAAACACTTGCCTCATGATCCCAAATAGTGCAATTGGGCTTCCCAACAGGGCCACTTTGCAATCTCCATCAACCAACTACAATGACATAGACCAAATTCACTAGTCGAGTGAGCAAGCACATGTTGGCATCTTGTGCATAATCTACGTTGTTTTCGCCACCCACACTATTGCCCATACCCTGAGACCACAAACAGTGCAGCCAAACTATCGCCCAATGTTTATATGAACTTCCCTCCTTCTTGAGACTTTTATGCATCTAACGCCAATTGTCATGGTTTTCTTCCCTACGTGCACCTTTTGTCATATGCACAGGTCCTATCCACGCCACGTCGCATTGCTCAAACCATGATCATCCACCCTCATCGAGGTTATCTAAAACTAATATTCATTTTCACTTTAATCATGATTTTTTTTCATATATTACAATATTTAGAATATATATAGCCTCCAAATATAATTGATTCTCATATATTAAAAAAATAAAAAAATAAAAAATATTATGATTACTAACTAAAACATTTTGAGTTGGTTAAATTACATAAAAATAAAATTACATAATAATTGCCGAAGGCTTCTTATTTCAACTTAAGGTGGACGAGGATTTGTTGATTTTTTTTTTGTTTTTTTAATTAAGGCCTAGATTGATTGTCAAGGGAATATCTTAACCTTGTAGTGTATTAAAGAGTTTGTTAGGTTGCATTGACTTTTAATAATTAAAAAATTAGATTCGTGTCAGGTGGCTCCGGCCCAGCAATTTCCAAGGGATTTGAGATTATTCCGATTCTAATAAGTTCCTCCATCATAAGTTCCTCATTATTATTTATAACATTCATTTATATATAAGCAAATTTTATTTAGCAAAATGGTCCATTACTTTTAATAAATTTAAAAAATTAGATTTGTGTCATGTGGCTCCCCACCAGGGATGGAATTTGACGGGCATTTTTGCCCGTCATAAGGATTTTTGCACGTATTTGATCGCTGGAATTTGTCATTGCCCGTTTTGAGTGACGTGCCTGGAAGAGTGAAAGACGGATTTTTGACGTTTGAAACTTTTTCCAAAACGTTTTTACGCTCCAAACGTTCTCACGCGACAAGTTTTTTCATATAGCAAGGTATTTTTTGGGCTAAGTTTTTTAATTGAAAATATGCTAAATTCTAATTAGCTTTGGTATAGTTACAAGTTACGCCCCTTTATTTTTCATACAGCAGGGTATTTTTGGGCAAGTTTTTTTAATTGAAAATATCCTAAATTCTAATAAGCAATCAGCGACGGTGACCAATAAACATATTAAATTACGGATCGCATTATCTGGAATCAGAGTAGAGTAGGAATGGTAACTTTCCAGATGGTATATAGAATCACAATCCACCTTGCTTTCTGCTACTTTTACATAATGTACACCGCCTTGCTTTTATAGAAAATTTGCAAATCAAAGCCAATGTGAAAGCCTGGTTAATATTGTTGGTGGCTAGCTTCATCCTTAAATTGCACAAAGGCCCAAAAGAGCTTTGAGCTGTCTACTTCCTTCACACTTTCTCTCAAGGCATATGCCCATTCAGACTTACTTTGCACGCCCAGTTCAAGATTGACTCCAAGGAAACTGCAAATTTGCGCTTCAGGTTAGTGATTGATTTTTTTTTTCTTCAGACACTGTGGGTCTGATTGCTGCTAACTTTTAATTTTTGATTTAATAAGTAATTTAATTTTTTATTTCACAAGAGATTTATATGTGTAACTGCTCTTTAAATGATAATTTAAATATATGAAATGGATAACCATCAAGCTTTTTACCTTGGAGTGATTATATATTTTAAATGAGCAAATTTCAAATGTTCAACACTTTTTATTGAAACTTCCACAATTGAGTTTTTTCAAATTTTGGTTTTTTTCCTTACGATAAATATATGAAAATTTTCAACATAATTATTTATTGAATGGTAATTTTTTAATCAAAACTTTATTAGTGAAGGGTTAATTTATTATGAGAACATCGCTCTTGAAGGGCAAAATTTTTAATATAACGTTTCTTGACGGGAAGCATAAAGACCCAAAACGTCAAAAAAAAATTATATGACGGGTAAAGAGAAATCCAAATTCCTACCTTGCTCCCCACTCACCAAATTAGATTTGAGATTATTCCAATAAGTTCCTCCAAGATAAATTCCTTATTATTATTTATAACATTCATTTACCAAAAAAAAAAAAAAAAATTGTCTTTAAGTTAAAGTGGACCCATAACCTTTTTATACATAGTTAATCATGTAAATGTGTGCATTAGTAAGGCATTCTTCGTGTTGAAATAGTTTTTTGGTTATATCTATGAAATTTTCGATTATATTATCCACAATAATATTTTTAATGTGGTTGTGTATATAATAATATAATAATAAATTATTAATAATTAAACTAACCTAAATCCGTATTAATTCAATATCTATTAAGCACCATAAAGAATCAAATTTCTAAGATGCAAAACTTCCTATTAAAAAAAAAAAAAAAATTATTACTTCTTCACATTTAATAAATCTAAACTGATTATAAAATAAAGCTTACTTGATTATAAAATAAAACTTACTTTAATATTTATTAACACCCTCTTTTAATGCACAAAATAAAGTTAAAAAATCTAAAAAGAAAGCAAATTTCTCAATAATGTACCATAAAATAATCAAGAAACAAATTTCTCAAATTTCTTCGGAATCCGCTAACACCCTTCAAATTCCTGATATTTTAGTCCATTTCTTACGTGTCGGTGAATCGTGTCAACTGTTGATGGTTACAAATAAAATTATCTAAATACATAAATTCAATATAAACATCTCAAATATTTACAAATAAATATTGGTGTCAACGCAAGAAAAAGTTAAAATGAGTTGTTTTTAGCGTTATTTTTTGGATTTTTGGTGTTGGAATAAGGTGGAAAAATTTAAGGAGAAATCTTGATTTTTGTTATTTAATCTAGTTTTTCATTGTATATATGGATTCAGTGTCCTGGAAAACCCTACAAGAGTACCCATCAAACTTGTGATTTCAATAAATTCCTACAGGATTTTTGAGAAACTTGATAAAAAAACCCATCGTAAAAATTTCCAAAAAATCACACTAAAAACAACTCCAAAATTAAAATTCGTTTTCGAAAAGAAAATCTACCATTTTTTTAATAAAACTAAGTTTATTTACCACATTGGTTTACCTGATTGATTGAGTTATTTATGGAAACCCGTGAAAATGGAACATATATTTGAAAATTAACCGATATCAACTATTAAGATTTCTTAATTAATTTCATTAGTAATCAAGCAAACCTGATAGAAGATTTAAGGTAAATGTTAATTTTTTTGTGATGTGATTTAATTAATTTAATATAAATTAAAAATAATATATATTATATATATATATAATATAAATAAAGATTTCAAATTCCCTATAAATATAAAAAGTAGGTGACATATAATAAATATTTAATTAATAATATTTAAATCGCGAAATGATTTGTGTAATTTTTTTTTAAGTTATGTGATGTTTATTTGAAGTAGGTGAACGTATATAAATATTTAATCAATAATTTTAAATCGCGAATGATTTGTGTTTTTTCGTTATTTTTTTTAATAGGTTATGTGATGTTTATTTGAAGTGTGGACTAAAAAGTTGATCAAATTTGGAAAGCGAAGGACTAAACATATTATAAAATTTAAACAAAAAAATCTAAATCCAATAATAAAAAAATATTAATTATATTGAAAAACGCATCTATAATTTAGTTATGAGAGACGTGTTATGTGATATACATTAAAAATAAAAAAAATTATGTGTCTCAGTGAATAATAAGACATTTTCATTTATATTAAAAAAATAAAAAAATATATATCTGTCATGCATATATGTGAAAAGATGTTGTGTGTAACTTTATTTTTAAAAAAATTAATGTTATTTTAAAAATCAATGTTGGTTATAAACAAAGTACTTCAATAAAAATAATGTTACTTTAAAAGTCAATGTTGGTTATAAACAAAATACTTTAATTTTCAGCTTTATTTTATATCCCCACAGAAAGTAATTGAAAAATATGTATTTCCTTTATTTACCCTAGATCTAATACCTATAGTATGCTAGAAAGGTATAACATAACGTAAATAAAATAAAAATAACAAAATAACCTTATAAAAAAATTAAAAAATGACTCATGGTATTGACACATGGTTTTAAGAATCAATGGTATTGACCCATGGTATTCATGTGGAATATAACCTATTTAAGAGGGAAATTAAACTAGCCTAGATCCATCTTAGTTTGATGTTATATTTAGATACACAATCAGCGGTAGAAAATGGAGTTGAATCCATGTAACTTGTAAAAGGTAAAAACAATTATGATATGTTCTTGCTGGGCATTTGCGTGGATATGATCAAAGGTGGGAGAACATTAGGAGAAATATAATTATTACATTTTATCTTATATTTTTGCCTACTTCCATCCACTTTTTACTAGGTTAAATTGGCTAAAATATAATACTATAATATTACATTTTGCCCAATATTTCCCTCAAAGTCCACTTATTGTAATTTTTCTTTATATTTGAAGTTTAAAAGGAAACAAGCTCAACTATAAGGGTGAGGGGGAATATTGAGTAAATATTAGGTAAAATGTAATAATGTTACATTTTAATTAGTATTTCCCCTCACTCCTAACCAATTTTTATTGAGTGGGGGTGGTAATAAATATTGGGTAACATATAACGATGATGGTGGTGATGGTGGTGGTTAATGTTCACTGAGACCAAACTTTGGTCTATCGAACCTAAAGAAACAAATTATTTATTTTGATTTAAGATTTTATTCCTATGCTCAAAAAGCTTGGAGAGAAGCCTCCCGAGCTCACTATAATTTTTGACATTGTAAAAGGTTAGGAGGTCGTATTGTAACAAAGATTGTGAAACTGAGATCTAATGTGGTTGTACACGGGGCACTCTAAGAGGAAGTGGTTTTCATCCTTGATGTTCCTATTCTCACATATATGGCAGATCTTTTCCATCCATGGCGTTTTAGGAACTGCCCAACTACCTGTTTCACTATGGAGCTCATGAGAATTCATTCTAATCTTTGCTATATTAATTTTCTTCTTTGAGCTAGTTAAAATAGAGAGATACTTTTCTTCTAGGGTGGGGTTGATGACCTTCTTATAATAACTTAATTTTCTTTTAGCCGCTAAATCTTTCTCACTCCACATTTTTTCTTTGAACTTAGAAGTAACAATATCTTTAATGTTATTTGTGTTTTGCAATGCATCATTCTCATTGATCTCCCAATAGTTTAACCAGGCCCTTGTGTCTTTATGCCACCCCCGCTAAATCTTTCTCACTCCACATTTTTTCTTTGAACTTAGAAGTAACAATATCTTTAATGTTATTTGTGTTTTGCAATGCATCATTCTCATTGATCTCCCAATAGTTTAACCAGGCCCTTGTGTCTTTATGCCACCCTCGGTTAAGCCTTAGGTGATTTTGGCTGGAATTTAAAGCTAGCTTAGGAAGCCTATGATTGTCTATGTTATTGAGTTTGTGCTTGTACATCAGAAACCTGAGCATAGCTAGGCTCTCAATAGAGGAAAGACCTGCTTCTATAAGGAGAATAGGATATGGTGTATTACTTTTAATTTTTAGGTTATAAGTTATAAAGCGCTTCTAGATTTGCTCAATCTTCCTCCATGATTCTCTGGAGATGTTGCAGCCCCAAACTTCATAGCCATATAAGATAACAGGAGTGACTAAATTTTCAAAGAGGAACTTCTTTTTATCCCACATTACGAGGTTTGCTGTTTTACAGTTATTTCCAAGACCAAAATAAGCTTTCCATCCCCCATTGATCCTTTTCTCAATGCTATGGTTCCAGTTAAGCTTGTGATGGATATCAATTCCTAGGTACTTGTAAGAATACACTTCCTCCAAGTTATTATTATCATATGTAAAATTAGCGCAAGTGTCCTTCTTAGATTTGATAATCATAACTTTTGTTTTGTCTGTATTAACAGTCATACCCATGGTAGAGCAGAAATCCTTAAGAAGCTTGAGTTGCTTATCAAGATCAGAAGGGCACCTTGCCAAAAGAACAATATCGTCAGCATAGAGAAGAAGTATAATGACTATCCCAGCTAAGATTGTGCCACCACATTACTATAATATTAAAAAAAAATAATAATAATAATATAATAATCTATTTCTGGAAAATAGAAAAAATTAGTTATAAAGAGAAGTAATTTATTTAAATAGGTTATTAATAAAAGCTTACTAATGGTTATAATAAGTTTATCATATGATTGGGAGATTTTCTTTAAAAGAAGTACTTTGGTTATATAACTATATCGTATATTCTTGTTCCAAAAAATAAATAATTTCAAAGGTAATTAAAAACAATAGGTATTTAATTATTGAATTAATAACTAAATCTATCTAAGAATTATTTATTAAAGGTATGTTAATTTATGTAAAAACTTTACTAATTTACTAAATATTAAATCATATTTATGCTTATAAACATTATTAAATTTGTCACTTATTAATACTATTCAAAAGAGTTTAGATTTGCAAATTGAATAGTATATATATATATTATTTTTAAAAATATAGAAAGGCCATACTTATAGCTGCTAGATAAAGGAGCTGAAAATGACTCACTCAAAAGAAGAAATCACAAATCAAAATAAAATGACATTAACCTAAATATAAGTATACATTATAATATAGATACCCCAATAGTAATGACGCAGAGAGAAAACTACAAAACACCAAACCTGAAAAGGACCTTCATAAAAAACAGGTACAATTAAAAAGGGGATTAATGAATATACATTACTAATAATAGTATACACGAAAAGAAAAACAGAGAGTTGATCGACCTAGAAGAAAGCCTCCTAAGTCAACAGAGCGGGGATCCAACTTCTACTGACCTTCCACCCATCATCTCTGTTGAGATTGTTGGGTCTTCGCTCAATTTCAATAGCTTCCCTCAACTTGCGATGATGGAACCGATCCACCCTGGCAATGACTTTGGCCTCCTCGATGTAGACCTGATGTTTAGTCTTGTCTACATGCTCTGCTAGGGCTGAGGATTTAGTTCTTCCATGCCTCAGGTCTACTGCTTGCTCGCAGATTCTCTGTTGGATGGAGCGCCCTGTTTCCCCTATATAGGGCGTCCCACAGGAGCAAGGAATTAGATAAACACCCTTCATGTCCTTAGGGTTAACAGGATCCTTCACCGACCACAGGGAATTACGGATGGTCTTGAGGGGCCTGAAGGTGGAGGGAATATCAATCTTTCTAAGGATTCGCGTAATTTTGTTTGTGGTCCCCTGGATATAGGGAATATGGACACCTAGGTGGCGTTCCTTAGGTTCTTTCCTAATCAACGCATTTTTAGAGGCTTTAAGGAAAGCCCTCTGACCCAGGTGTCTACTATATCCGTTTTCCACAAATACATCAAGGAGGTGGGATTTCTCTCTATCCAGGTTCTCATTATCTGAAATCCTGAGGGCACGCATGGCCAGAGTGCTAAGAACTCCCATTTTCTGAGCCGGGAAATGATGGGAATCGGCGTGAAGATACTACTCTGCGTGAGTTTTCTTACGGAAAACCGCGTGGGAGAGAGATCCATCCTTCTTCCTAGAAATAAGAATATCCAGGAAAGGGAGGCTGCCATTGACCTCTTTTTCCATGGTGAACTTGATAGCTGAGGATTGGCCGTTGAGGTGATCCAGGAAACGATCCAGCTCCTCATGGCCATGGGACCAGATGACATTAGTGTCATCAACGTACCTCTTCCAAAGCTTTGGAGGGAGACGAGCCGAGGCAAGAGCCTTGGCGTCGAAATCTTCCATGAAGAGATTCGCCATGATCGGGGAGAGGGGGAACCCATGGCAACACCACAGGTCTGCTCGAAGAACTCTCCCTGGAAATTTTTAAGTTAATGCATTTTGAACTACTTATTGTGCTTCTTTGTCAAGTCATAGATAGATAACTAAAGTAGAGAATTAATATATAGTAGAGATGTAATGGCTAATCCCAACAATGAAAATATTTTAATAATTGATTTATTCAATTATCTATTATTTAATTATGAAATTGAAAAAGCCAGGATCACAATATTTTATTAAATTATTTCTTCATTTATCTATAATTTGATCAAAGAAACATTAAAACAAAAAAAATAAATAAAAGAAAAAGCCTAAAGATTCGGAACATATTAAAGAATAAAAAAGTAAATGGAAATTAAAAATCAATAAAAGAAATGAAAAAAAAAAAAGTCAAAAAATAAAATACAAGAAGAGTGATATTTATTTAATAAATCATATAATTAATCAAAAAGAAATTTATATTTCTTCATTTATCTATAATTTGATCAAAGAAACATTAAAACCAAAAAAATAAATAAAAGAAAAAGCCTAAAGATTCGGAACATATTAAAGAATAAAAAAGTAAATGGAAATTAAAAATTAATAAAAGAAATGAAAAAAAAAGTCAAAAAATAAAATACAAAAGAAGAGTGATATTTATTTAATAAATCATATAATTAATCAAAAAGAAATATATATTAAAATATTAAAGTCAAAATTAATAGGAGTTGTCTTTAGTGCGATTTTTTGGACTTTCAGCTGTCGGAATCTGAGGGAAAATTTTGAGGCTAGAGGCAAATCTGGATTTGTGTTATTTAAACTGGTTTTTTATTGTATATATGGATTACACCCTGAAAAAAACCCATTGTGCAAGGGTTACCAATCAAACTTGTGATTTCAATAAATTTATGTTGGATCTTAGAGGGGCACTGAGGGGAGAATTTACCAAAGGTAAAATACGGGGGCGGAATTGCCAAAGGTAAAATACTTCCACATAAGGAGAGAGAAATGATTTAACTAATAAAAACATGGTCAAATTAAAAAATAAAAATAAATAATTAAATAATTAATAAATAAATAAATTGAATAAGTTAATAAAATGAAGGGATTAGAAATATAAAATAAGATTTACAATTTCTAACATTATTGAAAAAGAAGTAAACAAAGGGGGGTAATACTCAAACTCTTACTCACAAAAAGGGAGAGAGCTACGAAAAAAGAAGAGAGAGGGGATCCAACAGCAGCTTAACTTCTAACCATTGTCTCTATTAAGTGTCTTGAACCTTTTCTCAATTTCAATGGCCTCCTCAACTTATGGTGATGGAAGTGATCGATCTTGGCAATGACTTGGGAATCCTCAATACTAATGTGGTGCTTAGTCTTCTCTGCATGTTTAGCCAAGGTTGAGGAGTGAGTTCTGCATTGTTTTATGTCAACCGTGTGTTCCTTAATCCTTTGATTAATGGAACAACCAGTTTCTCCAATGTAAGTAGTCCCACATGAACAAGGGATGAAATACACACATTTTATGTCTTCAGGATTCATTGAGTCTTTGACTGATCTCAAGTAGCTACAAATCGTGTTCAAGCATCTGAAAGTGGAGGAAACATCATGCTTCCTAAAAAAATGAGCAATCTTATCCGTAGTTCCTTGTATAAAGGGTATAAAGGGGAGTTGAACATTGGAAGCCAACTCTTTAGGTTCTCTCTTACTCTTTGGAGCTTTGCTAGTCTTTATAAAAGCTTTGATACCTTAGGATCTGGTGAGCCCTGGTATTGCACTAAGAATGTTGCAACTCCCAAGGGCTCCTCAACTCAAATTATTAGCTTGGGTTAGAGGTGACAGTGTTATATGCACAGCAGATTAGATTCCACTCATGACACCCTCAGTCATGACATTTGATCAAAGTGCTCAAAGACCATTCCTCCTACTGAACTATAATGCAATATTGCTGATGAAAGTGCAATTGAAAACTAATTCTTGCTATGAAAGTGGAATTCTCATTTGCTCAACTTATAGATGTTAATTAATCAATTCATGAAAGGACAAGGGCTAATCTACTTGCAAAAATAAAGCTATTTCATTTTGCAAAGTTCATCAAACTACCAAATCTACGTACAAAAAGGAAGCTACTTTGTCTTGCATATTTCATCAAACTACCAACATAATTGCAGGTACCATCTACCTAGTTCGAACTTGCTTGAAAATCAGAAGTCTACTTGCATCATACTTGTGATAATAATAATAATAATAATAATAATAATAATAATAAAAACAAAACAAAAACAAAACAAAAAAACAAAACAAAACAAAAACAAACAAACAAACAAACAAATTCTACTTTGTTTTGCAGTGAGGAAAAGGAATGGTTGGAGTGGCCTAGGAGCTTTCTCTGATCATCAAATCACAATTAGGGGTCATTATTCATCTTGACTGAGCTAAAATTGAAGTGGGGATCAAAATTGGTGAAGAAAAGTGATGTTACACGCTTGCTATAGGAGGCTGCTATAGGAGATAATGTATTGCTACAGGAGGGTCTGTAATGCTATAGGAGGGGTTCCGAGAGGCTTTTGAGGGTGAAAATGATGTCTTGAGGGTATGGAGAGGTGGATGGAGGTTAAAGAAAATGAAGGAAGGTTGGGTTGAGCCCCCTAGACAAGCCCAAGGCCTCTCAAAGGTCTGTCTTGCACTAGGATAAATGCTCGCGATTTCCTAAGTTTACTAGGCAAAGTGACTTATGGAAATAGAGTTTTGGTACAGAATTGAGGGTGGAAAGAGAAGATGGAGGAGTCCAATATGGAAGTGGAAAAGGTGCCCTTCCCTGCAAATCAACACAACCTTGTAATCAATCACATACATACATACATTGATCATTAACAAAATGATATAACCTATGATGGAAAAGATGATTTGAATTTAAATAACATATATTTTATGCCATAACACTAATCTAATCACTAAACTAACTTCTAAGCTACAGAAAGAAAATGTAAAGCAAAACAACTAGAATTCGTCTATTTCCAAGAAATCATAAACACAATATTTTTGGACTGAGGCTGTGAATCCTTCCACTCATTCTCCCACAAGAGAGGTGATGTAGAAGCTTGCAACCACAGGTTTTTGTAGCTTAATCTATATTGAAATGAAAGAAATTATGAACTACTTGGAATCAAGAACAAAACATAAGTACAAAAAGAGCGACCAAAGTGTCTGGGTTCGGCCCAAACCCAAGGGTCTCAGCCCTCTAAAACTAACTTAGATGCAGCTTAATCTCCAACTTCTTGTTATCAGAAAGTAAAGGTATCATACATCACATAAAAGTTCAAAATGACAATGTCAAGCTTCAAGCTCAATAGCTACACCTTTTTGAATAAAAACTTTGAATCCTAATGATCTTTTATTCTTGTTTATTTATACAAAAGGGTAGTTGATAGCAGCTCCCTTGAAAATAGGAGTGATTCCCTCCTTGATCTTGGAAATGGTGGATATTGTCCCTCTTGAGCTTCACTTGGACTAATAGTTACTCGACTACCAATGAATCCGAACTAGTGAGAGAGGATGTTGTGATCCCAAGCTGAGTTAGGGAGTTAAGGAGGTGGACAAACCCCCTAGATTCTCTCCTAGGTTGCCTCCATCAAGCCCCTGCACAATTATTGCCTAAAAAATGCTTCTTTTTCCTGTAATTAAACCACGTTAGGCCACATATTATGACAAACACCTTTTATTCCTCTTACTAAGCATAATATAACAAAAAATGTGAATTAATGTGAGAGAAGGATAGTTTTGAGGTTGGAGGATGGCATGATGATCTTCAAAATATACCTATTGATGGGACTCATCATCACCCCTTACTGAAGGTGTTGCTCATCCTCTGAGAAACTTAGTCACCCATGTGAAGCTCTTTCATGGCCTTGGTGGCCTCTCTGACATCCCAGGGCTCCTCAGATGGTGTGCCCTCTTGTGGGTAAAAACCTGCAGTTCTTTTTATCTGAGTCCACTCCCTCTACTCTTATGTTTCATCTCTTCCTTCTTGTAAGCCTAGCAACAAGGGTGGACTGAGTTTGATTCCTATCCACCTGATTTTCATCCTCTACATGATTCTCTTGTATAATGGTGTTCTCTCCAAGGCATTCCTTAACCTTTCAGGAGAGTGATATTCTATGACTTGTAGACTGTGGGGTAAGGCATGCCATCTTCTCTGGAAAGCTTGCAAACTCTCTGTTCCCAACATTCTAAAGGTGTCTTCAAAGTCCAAAATGGCTTGATCTTGGGTAGCAATGTATATGGGTGCCAAAGTAGCATCACTGGAGATGAGGCTATGATTGTTGATGACAACCTTAGGTCTCATTAGCTCTGCTCTGATATACAAGGGTTCCTTCTCCTCCTTTGTCATCACCTTTTTCACCTCCTCAGCCCTTGTCTCCTCATGATTCAACTAATATGCTAAAGCCATTAGTTGCATGTCTCCCAATATTGAATTGGGATCCCAAAAATTCAGATTTGTCAAAGTGAGATTATGCATATAGAATTCATCTAACTTTGCCTTGTCTTCCATATTAGTTTGGTTACAAAAATCAATAAACTACTTGTAGTCCTGAAAAGGTAGTGACCCATATTGTGCTAGAGTTTTTATTTGGAACTGCAACCACTCCTCTTTGAGGAAGAGAGCATAAGACTTTAATGGTTTCCTGCATTGCAGAGCTTCCATAGAGAGACTTTCCATGGTGGCAAGTTTTGTTTCTTTCTCCTACAACCTATCTCTCAACCTTGTGCTTTATGCCTGTAGCTACTCCTTCATAATAAACTCCCTCAATCTCAAATCACTTAATTCCTTAGCCATTTCAACAACTTTCTCCTCCATGAGGCCCACATCTTCCACATTCTTGGATTTGGAAATTTGCATCCACCTGTTGGTTCCACCTCTCTCTCTCTCTCCAACTCATAAAGGAGTGGGATTGCAAAATTCTCAGGGATATCCTTTCCTCCTTCAACAAATTTGTAGTAGGACTCCAAGATAGGTTGTGGGTCAGCCTCTTGGAGCTCTTGTAGGTCTTTTCCAACTCACTTTGAGGTGGCTGCTTCTTTCTGTAGCTCTTTTTTGCACTCCTATAGCTTCCCCTGTTCTTCCTGTAGCAGACTCTGCCCCTCCTTCAGCAAACCTTGCCTCTCCTGTAGCAAACCTTGTTCCTCATGTAGCTCCTCTTCTTCTAGTTTCTCAAATGCAGCTTGTGTCCTTGGCTTCTTGAAGGTCACTGAACTAGTGGTGGGCCTACCCATATGTTATAGGTGACTTGGTTTTAGTTTTAGTAGAAGTGACTTCATCAATCTTTCCTTCACGAGGTCCTATTTCTTCCTTTTTACTTGGTGATTCATTAATAATTATAGGGACCTTTGTAGGAGCCTGTGGTTTCTTTCTCTAATTCTAGTTCTCTTCCTGGTTCTGAAATACATGGGACCTTATCTTGATTGTTTCCTCTTGGGCTTGACAGGAGTGTCCAATGTAGCTAATGTTGCAGCTACTTCCTATTCAATATCCCATGGAAAGATACTTGTTTGATGTGGTTGTTCCTATTCTCCTTGGGCTTTAGAGGTCTCCTTAGGGCTTACTCTCCCTTCTACCTGCTTCTCCCCCTCTTCTCCTTTGATTTTGCTTCTCCTTCCTCTGTCTTTGTTGCCTCTTTTTCCTCTATTTTTCTCTCTTCCTCTTTTGTTTTTGTTGCCCCTTCCTCCTCTATTCTTGCTCCTTTTTCTTCCTTGGTTTTGCCTTATTTACCTCTAGTTCTAGAGTTTGGTGTCTCTCCAGGTGTGTTGGCTTGGGTTTCTATGAAAGTCTCCCTATCCATCTCCATAAATTTATTCCATAGGACAACGATCCTCAAGTGGCTCAAAGCATCCATCACTATTAACTTGATGAGGCCACGGTGAGCTAAGTTTTGGTGCTTTCCTTCCCTCGCCTTCTGAATCATCTCCATGAATGACTGACAGAGGAAATGGGGAACACTAAGTATTTGAAGGAGAGGCAATTATGCCTTGAATCTCAACTCATGGAGCAATCTGAAGTGTTAGGCATAAATCACACTCAATCTCCCTTCACAAGATATATACTTGAGGATATGGTGACCTACCTCATCCCAAGGGTAAGGTATACTTTCTCTTCTTACTCCATTATTATCTTCTACATGTTTCTCTTTTAAAAGGAAGAAGTTTTTCCTAGTTGTGACACTCACTTGCTTGTCTTCTTTACTCCACCTAATTCCTAGAAGTAAGGTGGTCACCCCGCTTAAGGTTTCAGGACTGAGAGAGATGGCCAACCCTCTGACAACAGTAGTGGCATTGTCTTCCTCTTGAGAATGTAATAATGGTAAATTCATGAGCAAGATCATCATCATACACCTTTAGTAACTCAAAGAAACCCAACCATTGGTGAATCCTCTTAGTGTCTGAGGGTTATCTTCTTTTAAATCCTCCCCCCATTTCTTCTACTATTCCTCCTTGGTGTTATTTAGGTGTGGAATTCAAAAAAATTCAAATGATCTCAGTGGTGAAAGAATGCTAAATTTCTTGGTAGTGGTGAGGGAGAAGGGTACTCAAATTGATATCAACCAAATTATTTTCTCCTCTTTTAACTACAACAATTTTCAAAAAGACCTCCTACTGATCAATTGATTGTTACAGACTCTTAATTTCAAGCAAACTTCTCAGACAAATGGATGCATAAATGAGGAAGGAGGGTGTCACTTACTTCTTGTCAAAACAATTTCGTGTATGCATGAAGGTTTTGAGACAATATGTCATCGATGCCTATACATTCTCCCTCTAAGGCCACTTCATCACATACACATATTGACATTCCCATAGCTAAATGAGGGGAGAGGAGAGAAATATTTGTCCAAGACATGCATCTAGAGGTACAAGGAGAAAAGGATGAGGAGGAGGAAAAACCATTCTACATGGATGGCCCTAGCAAACTACCCGAGCTGACATAATTTATTTCTTTGGCATGATGACATAATTTATTTCTTTGGCATGATGTTGTTTTACGTTATATTACTTAAACATATTTCAGACTATGACATTATCATGTTTTGGCACAACATATTATAGTTTTTACTATGATACATATTTTGATGGCATTATGGTTGATGGGAGACACATGGGTTGTTTCACATGTTTCTTTATATATGTTTATGGATGTTGGGTTGATTCATATGTCTTATTTTTATGGTGATGGTGTTCTCCATGTTGCCATAGTCTCAATAATTTGGTTTCATGGGAGTTACAAGGTTTAATGGAAATATTTCATGGACATTTGGGGTCCCCATCTACTAATATAAATATAAATAATTATAAATACCCCTTATAAATGTCTTCTCTTGAATTAGAAAGAAAAAGCGTTCAACATAATACAAACATTAGTTATAAAACAATTTTTCCCTCCAACTACCCAAGGAAAGAATAAAACTAAGCAAAAGGCACATGAGAAAGGTTTGAAAATAATAGTGAAGATAGGTATGCATAAATTTTAAATTTATTATTTTCCATTTGATTAATTCATTCTAGAGTACAAGAGCTTAGTTGTTTTGCTGACAACAAAACTCCTTCAAGGAGTGACAAGGAGAAAGTGAGCTCATCTGGTTTTTTAATTAAGGTTGGTATTTATTTGTTGTGTTATTTTGTGTTATTAGAATGTTGGATATTTATTATATTAGTGCTAATTGATGCACATTTTGTTGAACATATTTCCAATAATATCAAAAGAGTCCAAGTTGCCCAACACTTTGTCTTAATTTTTAGCATTACGAGTGTCAACGTATGAGTCTTTTTACATCTTAAACATATTAAAGTATATTTCTAGTCTAGATTCTTGTAGGAATCCACCAAAATAGTATCTTGTACTCATATTTTTATTAATAAAATGAACAATCCACAACTTATATCTTTCTGGCATATTTCTCCAAAAAAAATACCCTATGTTGCTAATTTTTATGAGCAAAATTTTCTCGCATTAATGGCTGAAAATTATTAGTTTGTAACAAAGTATGATCATGAGATTTTCCTATAATTTCATTCATTAATTTCTTATTAGTTTTTTCAAATTTCAATTTATTTTCATCACAAAATGTAAATGATTATTTATATGCTCTCCATTTCATTTGTTTCTTTGTTGTCTTCTATACAACAACTTCATTGGGGCTTCAATCATGCATCATGTCTCCATAAAGTGTCTCAGCGATACTTCCACAATCCTTTTCAAAAAATACTCAATACTATTGCTCTAATTATCTAGCTAATGATGCTTCATCAACAAGCTTGCAAGATGCTCAATATAGTCTCCAATATGCTCCAAATAAATCTTCAAAGTCAAAGCTCAAAGGTCAAGGATGTATGCTCTAAGATTGATCTAGAAGAGTCGTCACAAAAGGTCTTCAAGGTCACTTCGCAGGTGATCAAAGTGTCTTAAAAGATATTTCAAAATTTCACTTTAAGGCCAGCTAGCTATAGTCCTTTTCAAGGTTCTTCTCCTCAAACAACCCCTCTTTATAAGTGTTTTCCAATGGTGTTTCCTCAACAACTCTTTTTCAAGTGTACTCCTATGATGCTTCATTAACAACCGCTCTTCACATGTATACTCCAATGTTACTTATTCTTTCAATATCCTTCAAATGATACTCAAGGTTCTTCATTTAAGGAATTCAACCAATTCCCAATATACTAAGATATTTACAAGAACCTGTCACATAGATATTTACAAGTATGCCCACAAGATCAAGGTGCTGGTCAATAAATAGGTCACAAGTTATGGTTCATCATCCTTCTCAGATCTGAGGCTCCATAGTCAACAAGCTTCATATCCTCCATATTTTTAAGCCTCCATAATTTAGGTTTAAAATTTTCAAGCCAAGATCCATAGGTCTAAGCTCCTTTTATCACAGGTTTTCACCCTCAAATTGAAAATTCTACCACAGGGCTAAGACTTTCTTCTTTCCACGGGGCCAAGAACATGTCTTCAATTGGTTGCACAAGTTTGAAAGTACTGCCACAGGTCTTAGGTATTGCAGGTCAGGAATGAAGGTTGAGTTTTGTCTCGGGTCTTGAGAAAGAGAATCTAGTCTGTGCTTGAAAAAAACAAGGTTTTGTTCACAAATTAAACCAAATTGGGCTGCAACAAAAGAAGAATTTTTAATCCACAAGTACTCCATGAGTAGAGAGAGATATAGCCCAAATACTAATCACATAATACTCAACAAGACTTGCCCAAACAATAATCTACAAATTTCATCCTCCTATAGTCTCCTTTTCTGTTGTGTATATTATACCTACACTGAGTTGAAATAAGGAAATGGAGGAGTATAAGCTACTATTTATACTAGCTCAACCATAGTTTGAAGGGACACATCTATTGGAGGAGCCGACCTATAACTCAAATAATTACTAATTTTTCCAATGAATTTTGTTAGTTAATTTATTGATACCATGGTGATGTCATATCAAAGGCCTTTTTCCCAAGCCCTACTCTTTCCAGATTAATAATCTCAATCTCACTTTAGTGATCACTAGAGATGGTGTTTCTTAAACAATTAACTGTAGGAACAATAAAAGCAGAGGATTTGAGAGGAATTCCATGGGATTCTGAATGATATATCAAATTATAATTCAATATCTTTGAGATGATGTTGCTATCATAATTATGAAACTCTCTTCACAAATCATCTTTAACACAAGAGACATTCCAATCATCTCCAACACAAGATGATAGTAATGAGTTCCAAATCCTTCATATTCGGATGAGTGTTTATGATCTTGTTATCCTATTGTGAGAACTAGTGCCAAATGTCCATTCTATTTGTGTCTTAAAAAACTGACATGTTGCTTACCTCTAATTGTGATAACTCCACCATTTTTCTTGAAGTTCCCCCATTGACATATACTACTAGGGATTTAACAGTGCAAAGTATTTAACAATTCTTAGGGCCCCATTGACAATGGAATCATACACAACACATATGTGAGTAAGACATGATATGCTCTACTAGTCCTTCACGATGTGTATGCGAAGTTTGTAACAATCTTATCATAGACATTTATACATGAATATCAAACAACTTTTATAAGGTTTATGTCGTGAATATCAAACCAATTTTTTCAAGCCACAAACATATGGCACATATATAATATGCCATTATTTTGATCATGTTACGATCCATATGATGATAAATTTTATAGCTGATTAATTTATGAGACCTTACAATAGTTTATTGCGTCGAAGATCGTGGAGAACATCGTGACTCACAATGAAGTAAAGGTAGTTGGTGTGTTCTTTTGCTCTCTAGGAAGAAGTTAAGCTTTAGAGCTCACTAGAAACTTCACTTGGATCTCACAACTGGTAAGAGGAACCATTCGCAACCAAGTCTAGGGAAGACAAAGCATATTGGTCAACAGTTAATGCCCTGTCATTTTGACAAAACCTTATGAATACACAGACATAATTCGTCCCCTCATGATTTTTTCCCTTCAACATTCTATTAAACCCTAGCCACAACAAATAAAATACGGCATGTCAACTCCCAACCCATATTACGGTCTCACAATGATGGGTTTTCCATGCATGCAACACAAAAATGTATTAATTCCCATCAAGATATCTCAACCCACACCCATGCATTGTATACATTAGACTTAGTCAAGCTGTTACATATCTCATCATTGTTAATATGATAAAATTGGGGTTTGCCATTGTATGATTTTCTTGGCTTATATGCTAAGCTAGGCCATGTTAAAAGAAGTAGCGTGAATTACTTGTAACTCCATCCTCATCTCGAACACATTCCAACATATGAAAGAAGACATATAATGGCTATTTTACATACAACTCAAAAGGTATTTGGTCCTCACCTTTCCATTTTAGTTCATACATTTATCATTATGCCATGCC
This sequence comes from Pinus taeda, assembly GCA_000404065.3. Classification (NCBI taxonomy): domain Eukaryota; kingdom Viridiplantae; phylum Streptophyta; class Pinopsida; order Pinales; family Pinaceae; genus Pinus; species Pinus taeda. The sequence continues at coordinate 43,893 of APFE031195490.1, read as the reverse complement.
ATATTAGAAATTTGTCAAGTAAACATAAGGTACTTTTTGGCATGTTGTGATTTTAAGTTTGATATGGCCCATGCATAATTTTTGAATCTTTCTTAACTTGAAACTATTAAGTGGGTAGAAGTAAAAGAAAAGAGGGCAAGAGTACAAGAGGGTTTTAGGCCAAAGCATTCTATAGTGGATCATGGTATCACGTTGAGAAACATTGTTGAAAAGGTTTGGGAGGACAAATAAGAAGTATTTTTCTGTTTTTTTGACTTCAAAAAATCATTTGACACAGTCCCTAGAGATAAGTTGTGGCATAGAATGGAAGAACTTGAAATTCATGTAAATTACAGAGCCATTGTCCATAGACTTTATGAAGAGGTGAAAGTCAAAATTATAACCTCAACAGGTATTTCAAAAATCTTTAGAAGTGGCATTGGAGTCAAGCAAGGTTGCCCTTTATCCCCTACTCTTTTTGGTTTATACATTGATAAATTGGAAAAGTGGCTAAATCTGCAAGGTGGAGATGGTGTTCGGTTGGGGGAGTTTGTGATAAAGCTTCTTTTATATGTCGATCATATTGTGTTTATTTCTAAATCAACCCATGGATTTCAAATGCACTGATATGCCCTTGATCATTTTTGTAGAGCAGTGGGGATGCAATTCAATACTAGCAAGACCAAAATAATGATTTTCTCTAATAAAAGGAAGTAGAGCCAACATACTTTCTTCTTTGATGAAAACATTCTTGAAGAAGTAAATGAGTACAAGTACCTCGGGATTGATTTCAACAACAAACTCAATTGGGAGGACTGAATAAAGAAGAGAATTTTAGGTGGGTGGAAAGAATTATATGCTCTTGAAAACATTCTTAGAGAGGCAGTGTTATGGGATTGGAAAACTATTAAAGTGATTTTTGGACTCCTAGTTTGTCCAGTGATGCTATATGGGTGTGAATTGTGGGCTAGCATCTCAAAACGGAAACAAATTGAGAAAATCCAAAAACATTTGAACATGAGAAAGTTAAAAATAAAAAGTTCAGTACCTTATGAGATAATGTTGAGTGAAACAGGAGCAACTCCCATCGAAATAATTGTTATGGTGTGACTCATAAGATATATAAAAATAATTGAGAAAATGAGAGTAGGTAGAGGTCTAATGGTATCTTCAATGAAGGCATGAGTGAAAGAAAGAAAACATGGATGAAAAACTGGAATATATACCTCAATGCCTATCCCATAAATAGCAAGGATCTAGAGAATTTTGTTGTGGAGAAGTTTCGTAAAAGGGTATGGGGAAAAGAGTTGGGTAGAAAGAAGAAGTACTACATTAAGGAATTCAAACCTACACCTGATCTACAACAAAAAGAGTTCATTGGAGCTAGCATTCCGTGGAGGGAAAAGGTTCTTATTGCTCAATTAAGGACCAACTCGCATCAACTTCCGTGTGAAACAGGACGGTGGAAAATTCCTAAAGAAGCTTGGGAAGAACGGGTGTGTACATTTTTCACGTCTGGTGTAGTGCAATCCAAAGAACATTTCATTTTGGATGTGATGCTTTCAAAGACATCAAAGAAAGTTATGAGAACATGTTAGCATTAGTTTCTTGGCATTTTCTTTTTCAGTCAGGGGATTATTGAAAGGTTGGGCCAACTCATGATCAATTTGAGTTGGAAAGGGATTGAATTGCAAAAAGTGAAAAACATGGAACTAATGGTCTCATAGACTATTTTTAGTCTCGTGGACCTTAAAATATCATTTCATTGCCCAAAAAAGACAATAATTGACATTTTTTGCATAACAGGCTTACTCCACACCATACTTACCATTTCACACCTCCCACATTGAGACATTTTCCCCTACCTTTTACCATTTTCATAATCACACTCAAATTGAAGTGCTAGAAAGTTTATGAATTTTCTCTATAGCTCGCAAATCGGTTCAGGAAAAAAATGAAAAACTCAGCCCTCATTTCACTCACAGGTAACCAAATTGACCTAACTAAAGTGTTATTCTCAAACATGTTGCTAATTTTGATCATATATTTGTTCATTATTCTTTCCAAATCTTCTATATTAGTACTCATCCATGCCCATATCCATGGCCACCATTATGAAGCAAAAATAAAAACTTAGAATATTGTTTTTTCTTTACTCAACTACAAATACTCATGTATTTTCTCTATAGTTTGTGAAATCTATCTTTTGCATGTTATGTGTTAGATAAAATACTCATGTATAAATATATCACACAAACTAAAATACAATGTTTTACTAAGCATGATACATGAGCACACAAATATCTCATTTTTCATGTCATCTTCATTATATCAACTTACATGTTTTTTTGTAACACTTTCTTTTGTTGGATTCATGATCAATCCCTTTCCGTGTGTTATATACTTTTCATTGTGTGTATGCAAAACACTCCAAAATTTATGTGAAACATGACTTTAAACATTATGTTATTTTTACTGATTATATATTTATGCTCAACAATTAATGGCTACATGATATATTTTTTTGATCACAATACATTATGAGTTCCTTTAACAAAGGTTCTTGAGGAAACAAAAAGGGAAAACCCAAAATAAAAGATGTATCGTGGAGGGGGAATAGAAATAAAAGAATTATATTCTCCTTACACTTTGACATGGGCTTTGAGGAGTTCAATTAGTTTACCTAGGTTATGTTAAAGAAAGTGTATATTCACTAAGATTATTTTTGTAAATTACAAGAATGAGTTTCTTTCTCAATTGATAAGTCTAGAAAATTCAAAGAGTCAAAGTCATGTATAAGGAGATCTTCTTGAGCCTATGTGTAAATGTATACTAGTCTAAAAGGCCCTCCAAGACAAGCACAATCCTCCAAGACAAAGCACAAGAAGAATTTTGCAAACAAAACGTTGGAAAATCCAGTCAAGTCGGCCAACAAAAAAAATTAAAGGATGTCATGTCGACTTGCATTAAAGACACATCTCTTCATTGCCTCAAGTCATATTATTATGAAGTCGAAGCTACTATATATACCTTGCTATGGATCTGCGCAAAACAAGGTCAGTCATAGGCATGTTTTCATCTGACATCTGCATTATAGGAGATAAGATGTCTCTACCATCTTCGGTGACAATCACAGTGGGTCATAATCTTAGGTTCTTCATAGTGATTACAGTCTCAGCATAGATGCAAAGATGAAGGTCTCAGTGTAGAACGCTTTGTCTCAGCAAAACATCATAATCTCGATATATTCAATGTAGTGATATCTTCCCATACCTTTATATAAATCTCATACAATTACAATGATGAATATCATTGTGTCTTGGTCTCAATATGATCACATTTTGCCATACTCAACATGGTCATAACACATAATAGGCACAGGCATAGTCAAGGCATAAAATGCGATGATAAGGATCTCAGTCATCCTACAGAGACACACTCTGTCTCATATTATGGACGCAATCATAATCTCGGCACAACGTTTGATGTAGATATAATTTCGGTCATAATCCTAATAAAAGATCTCAATGCAGGTTTAGTATATAGAGCTCGTTCGTACAATGATGATCTTCGTAAAGATGTAATGATAATCTGAGTGAATATATAGTGATGATCTTAGTAAATGAATTTGGAGATTCCTTTGCGGCTCTTAGATTTTCCGATTCCATCTGCGACTCTTCATCATTCAATCCCTCCAAGATCTATTATATTACTGCGGCTCTTTACTGCGAAGATCTGCAACTCTTATACACCATATTAGATCTACAGAGATCAGCAACTCCATTGATACACCATATTAGATCTGTCGATTCCTCTGCGGCTCTTAGATCTGTCGATTCCTCTACGGCTCTTTCATGTGGAGATCTGTGGAGATCTAGAATACAGCTCCAGGTGGAGATCTAGAATACTAGTTTCGACATACTACATGCATATTACTGTGGCTCTTGTTTGTAACCAAGTCTTGGAAACCATTGCTAGAATGTAACCAAGTCGTGATATAGATCTGTGAATCTTCACTTCTCTTCTCATCGATTGGGCCTTAGATCTATGGTTCTTCTCTTTACTGTGGTTTATAGATCTACGGCTCTTCACTTCTCTTTGGTAATCTTCCGTGGCTTCTCTTTGGCAATCTTTTATACTCAGCAGAAGAGCATTCTCCAGATGGCTCCCAGCTTCGCGAAAATAGCTGCTGGCTTAGTTCCGTCCACCTCTGGGGGGCAAGCTCCTGCCCATATCGTCAGTGAAGCCCCAGCCCCCATTGTCCAGGTGGTCCAGGCCTCACTCGATGAGGATTTGAAGTTCTCTGAGACTGCCCTAATCTGCCGATTCAATGGCTTTTGGCCACGACTGACAGCTCTCCACAGTTGGATATCAGAGGCATGGAAGCCTTTAATTCCCGATGCAATTAATATCTACCCCTATGCTAGGGGTTTCTTTATAGTAGATTTTGGAACCCCTAAAAGGAGACAATGTATTCTAGTTTCCAGCCCTTGGTTTTGGGAAAAATCAGGCCTATTCATGAGGCCATGGAACCCATCATTCGATCCCTCAACAATAGTCATAACCTCAGCACCAGTTTGGGTGAGATTGCTAAACCTACCCTTGCATATCTAGAATTTCTCTTCACTAAAAGCAGTTGGAAATGCAATTGAGAAATTTTACTGCAAGTGCCCAGAAACAAAGGAATATGCCAGAACCACCTATGCGCGCATCTGTGTGGAAATGGACTTCAGCGCCAGATTCCCAGCTAAAATACACCCAACAAGTAAAGACTATGTGTGGAACCAGAAACTCGATTATGAAAGTGTCCTCTTCAAATGTCGATCCTGCTTTGAGACAGGCTACCTAGCCAAAAATTGCCTAAAAGCTTCCCAGAAAAATTCTGCTAGAAAAAATCACCACAGATCTACATGGTGGGAAGGAGCACAAAAGGAACACTACACTATCATCAAAGAAGAACACTCTCAAGAAAAATCTGAATCACAAGAAATCGGGCAAGAAAGAAACAACTCTCAAGACTAGCAGGGGAAAAGCCCCGCCCAACAACAAAAGAGTGAAGTCGACAACCCCTCAAGCATCAACAATTATGAGGGTTCGAATTCCGCACAAAATAAATCTTCATTTAACAGCAAAGCAGATATCCTAAACCAAACTTCTTCTCCGACTATCTTCAAAAGGACGAACACAATAGATCACGAAGCTAAGATACCAATGTCTGTTATGAAACAAACTCACAAAAATATAGAAAAGATAGATCAATGCCATAGAATTTAGCCTCTTTGAGGGGGAAACCTCCTTTACATTACACAAATGAATGCTTCTTTGTTGCTTCAAATGACAAAACCTCCTTTCTATATATAGGAGTCTAAGGAGTCACAATATAACCCATCCGACCAAACAATAATAATATAAAGGCACACAAATAACAATAGAGGGATTCTATGGGGCACAATAATAACAATATGGGGACAATAGGGGCACACAAATATTAATAAGGGATATAACTACAATAGTAATGGGGTAATCACTAGTATTATAGGGACCTCACAATGTCCCAAGAATTAGAAGAGATGAAGGAGATACAAGATAAAGAAAGTTGGAAGATCTTAGAGAAAAAAAGAAAGCTATAACACCAATCTCGCCAAGAAAGATGAGGAGCCAAACAATTAGAAACTAAGAAAGAAAATTATAGGTCGATATACCAATTTGGTCTCAGTGGACATTAACCATCATCATCATCATCATCATCATCAATGACTATCTCAGCGAATGTATAATAATGATCTCAATGATGGTACATCTATGATGAACTCAATGATGACATTGGTAAAGCAATAATGATGGTGATGATCCTAGTAGTGCCAATAAGAGGATTGGTGTCATGGTCTGGGAATGGCTTAATTAGGTCAAGGGTCATGATCTTGGTATTCATCAATGGGAGTCTCTATAAGAAGAATTTTATGGGGGTTTTCCTCTCCAAGAGGGAGAGTTTTTGGCCTTGGCATAAAGCCAACATAATGTGTTATTGTCTCTTTGTTTTGGTAGCTATTTGATGAACTAAGAAGACACATTTTAATAATAAAAAGTGAAGACTATGCTAAGAAGAAAAGTTAAAACACCTCACAAATAGTTATCAAGCTAGAAGAGTCCTATCATAACTAATTGCCCTATATTATTCAACATGGCATTAGAGCTAAGGTTCAGAAGTCAAAGGAAGGGCAACAAAGAGACATACAAGGATTAGTCTTCAAGGACAACAAAGCAAGTTGAAGGGTTTTGTCAAGATTGAAGGATCAATTCCACAACAAGCAATCTACAATAGCAAGAACTTATGTCTCCATAACCATAATCAAAATGCCACCAAGACCCTCATCAAGGTGTTTACAAGGAAAGGTAACTCAAAAGATCTCAAAATCAAAGATCACTTCATATTGAAATAGGTTGAAACCCTAGTAGAAATCCTGATCTCCACTACTAAAGAAGGAAAAGAATATTGAAGAAGAAAAAACATTGTCATCACCTTCAAGGTTATAAAAGCAAGGATCATTTCCTTTCCCTACAAGAATATCATCCAAGGGAAGCAACAAATCATCCTCATCGAAAGGAAGCAACCTTTTCCATTGAATAAAGGCTTTCCATCGAAGAGAACACCATCCAAGAGGCAAATCCAATACATCATCTCCAACCAGCATCAAAGTGATCAAGTAGAAGAGTTCATCTTCACTTGTCAAGTAAGTATCTTTCATTTTAAAACCAAGTCTAGTTAAATGACTTCATGACTGTAAGGAGATCTATGGATTGAATGGGTCTTCAAAGGTCCTTGCATGAAATGGGGAGGATTGTCATAATCCTCATAGATAAAAGAAGTTAATGAACATATCAAGGAAAAAGGTCTTCTTTGAATTCACGGGAATGAAACATTAAGGTTCTCTCATCCCCATTTATGAAGAAAGAAGACATCAAAGAGATATATGAAATACTAGAGGATACATTCTACGAAAAATGAAATATATAAGGTCACATCACTTAGACATGATCTACACAAAATGAAGGTTTCAAATAAAGAAAGAACATCTTCATGAGATCTCAATTGACAGATCTAGGAAATATGATAAGAAGATAATAATCAAGGTAAAAAATATCCATGAAAAAAGAAGGTTACCTCATTCGACAACTTGTGGTATCTATGACAGAAGGAAAAATGTTGAAGAACACAATTATGTGTAGAAAGGAAAAGAAAAAATAGTATAAGATTCAAGAAAGAGGCTCATATCACCAAAAAATGGAGGAAGCTAAAGAAAAGGGCCAAGGAATGAGGTAGCCATATATCTCCACTACGATTAAGATGGCCTCCCTCACAAAAGGATATTATCATAAGCTCCTTGATCTTAAATTAAAGAGATGGCCATGATATTAAGATGCATTGTGGCATCATGAAAACATTAGAAACAAGAGTTTGTGACATTACCATGGGAATCATGAATGAAAAAATCCATGGCATTCAAACATGTAGGATATAGCTCCTGGGAACCTCAATGGACATTGAAGGAAAGGAAGGTGTAATCGAGGATAAGGCTCATCATAGATCAAGTCAAAAAGGAAACATCTGCTAGTTGGGGATATACAATATCCTCAAAATTCTCTGATGGAATCCTCATCGTAGGGCTCACTAATCTAGAGAGAAAGAAAGTGGTTCATCAAGAACTCCAACTCATGGAATTCATGGATAATGTTATGGTGACATAATAATAGAAGCAGATCATCTTTGCATTCATCTTTTAATCCATTGTAGTCTGCCACTAATCATGTCAAGTTAATAAGGAAGTATGGTTTATTCCAATTTGAAGAAGATGTGAATGCAACTCCTTGGCATGTGGCCTTCCCGTTAAACTTAAAACCTACTAATACACTATTGTGCAATTTTAAATATCATTTTCCTAAGTTCTTGGTTGGTGGTAACATCACTGTTAATGAACATCTGATTGATTTTTCTTACTCATATTACAATATCAGTTCCAATGATAATGATTCTTGCATGCTGATGTTTATAGACTTCTTAGAAAGAAAAGTACCAACTGATTTCTAGAAATTCCACCCAAAGACTTCTCTACTTAGATAGAGCTTTGTTACTGGTTTAAATCTAGTTATGGACAACCTCAAAGCCCTATTGATCTCCTTAAAGGATATAATAATGTAAACTTTACAAAAGGTGAGACTATTAAATCATTTGATCTTTGATTCACAAAATTGTATAATCAAATTCTAGAAATCATTGAGCCACAAAATTAAGCTACAATGATGCGCTAGTATAATACTTCGTCTCTAGCTTATCATCACTGGTTAGAGGAGAAAAATCAAAGTAACATGGGGTATTCTTTATAAATATGTTTGGAATATGAAGAACAATTTCATCTCACTGTTCTTCCACTTGAAGACCCAATTAATCAATTTGACATATATTTTGTCTTTCAACTCATGGAAGACATGAGTAATTGTCTAATATCTTTCAAGAAGAAGGTGGTTTAGAACCTCACGAGGAAGATTCCACTTTGAAAATCATTAGAACCCTTCCCAAACATATTAATCAATTTCCCTTCTTTCCCAACCATGGTGTAACTTTCCTGAAGATTACCATGATGAAAAAAATTGTGAGGTTAAAAATAATTCACAAGAAAGAATTTTTGGTAAAAGAATTGAGCACAAGGTCACAACCTTGGATTTGGTCATTGATAATGAAATAATGGTGACTAAAACAAGGAACACTTTTAGAGTTATAAATACCAATAATTAGCCATCCAAGGAGGCTGATAAGTGGCCACTATCCTTGAGAAACAACAACATTTAAAGAATTTTCTTGAAAGAAAATTTCCTACACCTATCCATTTCATAGGATCTCACAGAAGAGGATTCTCTTGAAGACAAAGTGTTGGTTGTAAATAATTCTAGATCTTTTTTCAAAAGCCCTCATTTTTATGTATCTATGGAAGTATGTGATAAATTGCTTATTTTAATTTAGTTGATATTGGGTCAGTCCCTAATGTCATGCTTAAAATTTTTATAGAGGAATTCGGTTTATAGCAATGTTGTTAAAAGCGCGATCGGGATTAAATCGGCGCGGGGAATGAATCGGAAAAAATCGAAAGAATCGGGAAAAAATCGGAAAAAATCGGGAAAAAATCGTTTGGTACAAAAATATTCATTTTTTTCATTTTTTTTCCAAAACTCATTTTTTTCGAAAAAATCGGGATTTTTTGAAAAAATCGGGATATTTTGAAAAAATCAGGCAAAAATCGGCAAAAAATCGGCAAAAAAATATATATGCGATTTTTTCGAATAAAAATCGCGATTAAATCGCCGTCTTGAAAAAAGCGCGATTTTTTCATTAAATCGCGATTTTATCGCGCTTTTCACAACACTGGTTTATAGTGCTCCGAGGAGAGAACCAATAATGGTCTACACTAATTCTCAACAAATAGATACCAGTGATATTAAATATTCCATGGTAGTTTTATGCACTCATCTTGAAATCATAACAACTTATAATATCCAACTAATGGATGTGTCACTGAACAACTATTTGATCATCGTTGGTATAGACTGGAAAACTAGAATAGGTTGGTATATGTCAATGTATGGCACTCATATGAACCTTCCTAAAGATGGTACGAATATTATTATTATAAGGGAAGGAATAATCTCTCAGATTTAGACTTGAATTCAAGTGTGCGAATAACATTGTTGAGTTCGAGGATTTACTTTTAGTTATTCAACAAGCTCTCAACTTGGGTTGTAAACACAACCCCTTTTGGCGGCTCTTAGATTATTGTTAATCTAATTAAAAGGGTCTATTCTCCTAATAAGTTAATTAACCAATATAATCAATATACATGGAAAAAAGTTGCATAATTTTAACATTACTCATGTTAGCAGGGAAGTAATGCCTTGTTTGATTGGTTAGTTGTATATGCGGCTAGGCCTCAAAAACAACTTCTATCTTATAGGCCTTATTCTAACTCACAATCATTATATCAACCTCATCTACCAAACAATGAAAAGGATTGGCATATATTTTCGAAGGATGAGATAATTTTCTCATTTATCCAAGGACAACCTTTTGAAAAGAAGATTATTTAACTCAAAGACAATAAGTACTCTAAAGGGAATTTTCCTCTCGAAATTTCGTTTTAACCCAATGATATATCTAACAATAAATAAATATATGAGGAGGAGTCAAAAAGAAAAATAAGAGAGACTATATCTATGAATATTGGGACTAATAAGAATGTTCAGAGGAAGAAAATAAAAGGTTTACATGGTTTTGATCCTCAAAGACGATAATGATAGACTCTTTTCATACACTACCAGAGGGTCACACCTAAAACCCTATATTGAAGCAGACAAAATATCAAAATAGTTGTTTCATGATATTTTTACACATATAGTCTATGTCACAAGGTTCGTCGAACTTTAACTTTGAGGTTCGAATTTTGATCATCAAACCTCATAGCCAATGACGAAGTCCATATATAAAAACAAACCTAATAGGGAACCTCATCAAAAAATTCGAACTCAAACCAAACTCAAACCGAACCCAATCATTGTCAAACCCAAACTAAACCCAAACCATGTGACATTGCATATAGTTTTCTTTCTTTTAGGGTTTTATTGGCTACTATTCACCCTTGAGTATAATGATTGGCTCCCTGGCATTTGTACCCATTTTGTACTAGCAAATTTATATTTACAAACCAGGGGAACATAATGACTAGCTATTGGTATGTTGCATACCATATGATGAGAAATTTGATAGTCGATAAACCTAACGTAGGCAAATCCAATGATCTTTTCACATTATCATACTAAGCACAAAAGTATGGCATGTTTAGTTATAAAAAGAGACTCTTTAAGGAAAAATTAAACCAATAAGCCTTTAAAACATTTCATCAAGAAACCGTTATAAGTCGATGTACCATGTGACGTCAAACCCATCACAAAGAATATATGAAGTTTCTTCGATGAATAAGGAAAAAAGTTTGAGAAAAGAGAATTACAATAAAGAGTGCAGTGCACTGAATCCAAATCTAAAGCTGTCACTGTGAATGTGAAGGCTATGAATGGAAAAAGAAAATAACTGTGATTTTCGAAAGAAAAGCATTACAGAGAATGCAGCTATATTTAAGCAACATATTTCAAGTTTTGAGGATTTTCCTGGTCAAGTTCCAAGAAGTCTTTGGAAATTAAAAATTCGATCTCGTTTTTGATTGCTTTGACGTCCGGCTTGAACACGCTTTTGAGTTCATTAAAGAATTCATTTAGTAGACGCGAACCATCCAAAACTTTTCTACTCTTCATGATGCGAACTACGCAAGCTTGGATCGCAAGTTTTCTATCATATACTCTTAATAATGTATATGTGCTAGTTGACATCTAACATGCATGAGGAAGATTATACCTCATTGATGAATGAATCGAGCTCATCAAAGAGCAATTGTGGAAGTTGCTTTCAACATGATTTATCTACCATATTTCTAATAGCCAATGAGTCTCCCCTCTTGTCGTTGTACCCAAAAACAATTGCAAGTGGAGAATTTGTGTAGATTATAGATAACTTAACAAGTCGACTCATAAGGTTCACTTCCTATCCCCATTCATCTACCAACTGTTGGATACCTTAGCGAGGGGGAAATATTTCTCTACCCTCAATAGATTTAGCAAATATAACCAAATTCAAATCGCTCCCGAGGATTGTGACAAAACCATGTTGATATGTCCCTCAGTGACATCTTCCTACTTTATTCCTACAACTTTCCAACAAGAAGTAATTGGAATATTTTCTTACTTCATCCATGAATATGTGGAAATTTACGTGGACAATTTTACAACTTATGGTGATGAATTTGATGTAGCTTTGGCTAATGTACATAAATTGTTAATGAGATGTAAGGAATGCCACATAGTCGTTAATAATGAAAAAAATTAATGATGTTAGTTGACGACATCATACTTCATTTAAAGGTATAAAATTATATCTAGCAAAAATTAAGGTAGTATTGAATTTTCATCACCATAAGGTAATATTTAACATCATACTTCATCAAATTGTTGGATTCGCAATAATACTAAGAGGGGAGGTGGGTTAGATCAATATAATACAATTTTCAATTAAAAAAAAGTTGGAGGTAGAACATGGATCATAGGATATATGTGGAAACCTATCAAGGAAGAAATGAAAAACCTCTTTGGATTGATTTTTCTTTGAGGGAACCAACCTACTCTTACAATCTTTGTAGGAACCAAAATATAGGGTACACCAATGCTCTCAATCCGTCTATGTATTAGCCTACAATAAATAACAATCCCCTCTACTAATTTATAGGTACTAACCTATAGGAGACACCAATCCTCTCTACTACTTTGTACGCACCAACCTATAGGAAACACCAATCCCCTCTAATCAATTATCTCCAATCCTTTCTTCTTTGGTCCACTTTCCTCTTCTTCATTTTTTTGTAGTCCCCTACTTCCTCTCTCCAATCTCTAATATTTTATCCTCCAATTCAATTTTCCCTTCTCAAGTTTTTGCAGCCACCTCATTCCCTCTCATTCATCCACAATTCATTAACCATTCCTTCACTAATGTAATTATTTTTCATTGTATCTTAAATAAAGATCCTACCAACTCTTCTCTCTGTCATTATCTACATCTTTCAAAAATGAATGATCTTTGATTTTAGTACCATTACGATGTTATTCCCACAATATCCTTTTAAATAGAGTACAAAAACATAGTTTCTCTAATCACACATCCTTCCATGAAGGAACAATGTTACCTTAATATTGAAATAACATCAAATATTCATTACTTGAAATGAGAAATACCTCTACAATCTATATTTTATTAATTAATTGTAGTAAGAAATTGATATCAACACCATATAAAAAAAATTCACCACATTTTAATTAATTCAATTGAGACATACGTTTGTAATTCATATCCAAATCCTTAATTTATGTAATAATCCCATTTAATTCTTCATTTATCCAATAAATGTAAATGAATTTGACAATCACAACATCCAATGAAGTTAGTTGTAGAAACATATTGATGATGTCAGGATATATGTAGATAGGAAGTTATCTGCTATGGGAATAAATATGAGAGAAAATAATGAATAAATTGGACTAAAATTAGTAAATATGATTGACACAAGATTATCTAATACATTTTATATGTCACTTTGCATATAAAAGGTAAAAATAATGGAACTAATTAGTGTATATCAACCACATTTAGTAATGCAGTTGTGCTAGTTGACACCCTTATCTTCAATAGGAAGGATTAGTAGACTATGGTTGACTATGGCTAAATATCTTCAAGCTATGGTTGAGGATGTCTATTATGGTCAACATATAGTTGACTATGGATGACCATGCTCGTACATAGCTAACTACAATTGACTATGATAGATTATGATTGACTATGGTTGACTATCATTGATCGTGACTCACCATGTTTGATCATGGTTGATGATGGTTGACCATGGTTTGACCATGATAACCATGAATGAACATGTTTGATAAATTTGACCATGGTTGATAACATTTTTTTGTGATAGATTATAGTTGTCCATGTTGACAATGGATGGCCATGGTTGACCATGTTTGACCACGAACAACATGGTTCACCATGCTAAACCATTTTAACCATGATTCACCATAGTTTCCCATCTTGAGCATAATAGAGCATGGGTTGACCATTATTGTTCAAGGTTTTCTATGGTTGAATGGACATGACCATGATTGATCATGGTTGAAAAATGTTGACCATGGTTGACCATTTTGATAATGTTTGGCCATGTATGAGTTTGTTTGACCATAGTTGATCTTGGCCAAACATGGTCGACTATGGTCAACATATGATTGACTATGGGTATCCATCATTGTTCAAGGTTTTCAAAAGTTGCCTATAGATGAATATGGTAAACAATCGATGACTATGCTGCCTAGGTTTATTAAGGTTGACCATGTTCGACCATATTGTCCATTGTTGACCATAGTTAGCCCTGTTGACCATGCAAACCATTATTAAATATTTTTTGACCATAAATTACCGTGGTTTTTTATCCATATTTATGAAGGAACGTATTGAAATACAATATAAATAGAAACACCGAGATACAATGAAACCAAACTTCAATTCATTAATAAAAAAGTACCAAAAACTGTTGACATGCAGAATGGAAATAAACTAGCATAGGCAATGGTAGCTTATCTTTGAGAAGAGATGCGACAACTACATGCCTTCTAAACTATGTTACAATGAGTCTTGAAGGCCTATTTATTATTAAAAAATAATGGAAAACCTTAATCCAAAAAACCTAACCCTACGAGATGAAGCACCAAAAGTAAGTGGGCCCCGTTAGGGTAAATTGATACATCAACTTGTCGGCGTCATAACTTTGGCATAAGATATATTGTTGATGTGTATGATACCTCACTGGAATATCTATTTGAGGAATACGACTTTCTTCTACAGGCTATGGGTATGCCCATTTTACAAAAAAAACTTCGTTTGGGGCCTCAAAGTGACTCTAAAAGTTCAAGGCTCGAAAAGTTGCCAAAACTAGTAATTCATGCTACAATTAAGGAAACTGAAAGAAACAATTGTGGGGATCCAATTGGAATAGGCTAATGTCCACCAATATCCACCTGGATCACCCCCCCCCCACCTTAGGAAGTAATGGTCCCCATTGCATTGAGTTCCTCCATGAGATGGGGAAACTTATGTTGAACTTGCTCCCTCGTAACCCACATGCCTTGGTTGAGGAGTTGGATATCTTTGAAAACCCGTTACAGTTGGATATTTTGCTGGCGAGTGTTGTTGATCTTCGTCTCCATGATCCAATTAGTTGTGGCATGTTCCATGTAGTCTCGGTTTAGCTCTGTTGGTGTGAGTTGTTCTCTAATTTCTGATGTGTTTAGTAATGGTGGAAAGTTTTCCCAAAGGAAGTCCACATAGAACACTGGGTGTAAGCCAAGGAGTGGGGGAATGCTAAGCTCAAAAGGATTGTCTCCCATACCCTTGGTGATAGTGTAAGGCCCATATCAGAGTGGTTTTATCTTCTGATGGGCTCCAGTAAGGTGTTCTTTCTGCAAATGCAACAGAATTTGTCACCTATTTGAAAGTTATGCGACACTCGATGTTAATGATGTAACTGCTTGTAATTGGAATTGGATTTATCCAAGATGTCATGCACTTGCTAGAAAATATGTTGGATGTGTTTAATAAATCGGGTTGCTTTATCATCCTCGAACTATAGATGTGTGGATTTTGTGTAAATTTAGAACTTTCTTGCAATCCACTAGCATCTAGTAAGTGGTCGCAAACTCTGAATCATTCTTTTACATTTGTGGCTACCCAAGGGTCTTGTGGCCATAAGAGTTGAGAACAGTAGTTAGTGCAATAACTGGGGGTTGACTGAGGAAATATACAACATGATTGGTGCTACCTTTCTTGTACTTAATGTTTAAGGGTAATTGTTGAATATATGTAGACCACTTCTCATGGCGATCATTTGTAACTTCCCTTGTGTCTATATAAACTGAAGAGGTCAATGATATGTGTGGATGACTGTCTCATTCCCCAAAATGTAATGTTTCCATTTTTGGAAAGACTACATGATAGAGTACATCTCTTTATCATAGGTGTGGTACTTCTGAATTGTATTGGAAAGTATATCACTGTGATATGTCATGGGATGCCCTTACTAGTTGATAACTACACCAATAACATATTCAGAGGCATCCATCTCGATTTCGAATGGCTGTTGCAGGTTTGGCAATGTCAGTATAGGTGTAGAGCAGGGCTGGTGCTTCAGTTCAATGAATGCCTTATGTTGGGACTTGAACCAAGAAAAAATTGCTTTCACTCTACCCTTTGTAACTTGACTCAAAGGCTAAGTGATATGGGAGAATTCCAACACAAACCTTTGATAAAAATTGGTAAGGACCAAAAAGTTGCAATACTCTATTAGAGTGGTTAGGGTTAGTCAACCTAGAATGAATTGGATCTTAGCCAGATCCACATTCACGCCTTTCTCATCCACGACATAACCCAGATATTGGACCTGACCCATGCCAAAGGTGCATTTCTCTAGGTTGGCGAATAGTTTGTGCTGTCGTACGCTTTGAAGGACCCTTTGAATGTGTTGCAAGTGATCCTTCAAACTCTTGCTAAAGATAAGGACGGTGTCTAGATATACAACCACAAATCAGTTGATGAAGGGCCACAAGATGTCATCCATCAACATCATAAAAGTTGTAGGTGCATTTGTCAACCTGAAAGGCATGACAAACCATTCAAAAAGGCCCTCCTTTGATTTGAAAGTGGTCTTCCATGCACCTATGGGCTCTATTGGAACCTAGTGATAATCAAACTTAAAATTGATCTTACTAAAATACTTTCCCCCCTTGAGCTGGTCATGAAGGTCATCAATCCATGGGATTGGATACTTATTCCTGACAGTGATTTTGTTCACTGCCTGATAGAGCCTCTAGGTCACATCCTCCTTTTGTACAAATATAATCAGGCTCCCACAAGGTGATGAACTTGGTCGGGTGTGAATTTTTTGTAGCAGCTCTTGGATCTGCCACTTGATATCTTCATTTTTAGAATGGAGTGGCGGTATATCGATTCATTTGGTAGAGGTGATATAGGGATTAGATCAATCGAATGATTAACCTAAAAGTGTGAGGGAACCCCTATGGGTGAGGAGAAGATGTCCCTGTATTCTTCCATGACCTTATCCACCTACTTCTGCTGCATGGAGGAAACTTTCTTAGGGTCCATGGATGTGGCCACGATCTTCCCCTTACTTTAAGAATGAATAGAAAAGAAATAAAAAATTCTCGGTTTGGGAGATGATCTTACTGCATTTCTTAGTGGAGATCAAAGAGATGGTGGAAGGCGGGACTACCTCTGATATCTTGCATAACTTAATTCCCAAAGTAATAATAGCAGTGCAAGGCCTAAACTCATACACAACATGATGCTTCCACAAGTATGGCTAACTTAATATTACATCACAAACATCAAGAGGAGCAACATCACACAATACCTCATCCATGTAGTGCTTGTTGTAGGGAATATGACACTGTTGGCTGACATGGAGATATCGTCCTTGATGAAGTCACCAGGTGGTGTACGGTTGTGGGTGTGGTGTGGTTAGTAACCCCAACTGATTCATGTCCTCTACTGAAATGAGGTTCTTTTGGCTTTTGTTGTTGAAAATGAACTGCAACGATGAATCCTTCACCAACATCTATGAGTGGAAGAGACACTCCCCCTCGTTTGGATTTTTGGGCTCAATATTTTGGACCTTAGTGGTGGCAACAGTGGCTCTAGATTCTGTGTCAATAATCTACTTCCCCTTGTTACTCCCCATGTATGTTTTTGGATAAGAATCAAAAGATGCATTAGACTTTGAAGATTCCATCTTGACCACCAATGACTTCTTGGCACAACACTCATTTGCATTGTGAGAGGGGCTCTTGTGGAACTCATATCACTTTTATGTTTCCTTCTTCATCTTCAGGGTACCATTCTTTTCTTGTGGCTTCGATGGGTTTTCCTAGGCCGCTCCATCTTTGTTTTTTCTTTTTTCCTACAGTTTGGGGCTGCTCTTGCCCTAGTTCTAGTTCGTGAATCCAAAATTGTGCTTTTGTTTTTTTTTTTTTTCATTCTTGGCAGCGTTGCATCAAGTAAGGAGATGTACAGGAACTCCATTTCTCCTTGAATATATTTGTGAAGAAAACCATGGTACTTGAGTACTAGACATTGCTCACAGTCTTTGATACCCAACTTTGTGCGTAGAGTATGAAAAAAAAATTTGAGCTCATGCACATTTTGGTCACTTTGCTGTCGGAGTGTGGTCCACATATGTACTTGTCCTCATAGCTCCTTACATGGTAATATTCTTCTTTAGGATCATCTCAGAAAGAGTTCCAAGAGGGGGCGACTGTAAACAAAGAGGGTTCCTCAATCCTTCTCTCACAATAATTTTTTCACCAATACTTTACACGGGGGGGGAACCTTAAGCATTATAAAAGTAATTTTCTCCCCATCGAAGAAGCTATGAACCAAAAAATAATGTTCTGACAGATTCAACCATTTATCTACAACATCTACATCTATGTGCCATTCGAATATAGGGATATCAAAGTTTACTTGTACCTTGAAGGAGGTGGTGCCTCCAAAGTGACTGTTGGATGAATATGTGCTACCAATGGGCATCCACTGAAGGATTAGGGAAAAGTTGTTTGTCATATCATTGGTTTTCTGCTCGAGAGCTTATTTGAGCAAAAGTATGATAAGATTTCATGCTTCATCATCCTTCTTTTCTTCTGCCATGGGAGGTCATCAATGTCGGGAAGGACTGTCTTGCAAAGGCTCAACTAGTTCAAATCCTGACTCCTTATATCTCGACCTCATTAGGGACATTCACATAAAAATATAGAAAGAGGAGACTGCTCTAATACCAATGATCCAGATTTATGAAGGGAGAAAATGAAAGACAAATATAAATAAAAACACAGAGATATAATGAAAACATAACTTCAATTCATTTATAACAAAGTAATGAAAAATATTTACATGCAAAATGGAAATAAACTAGCTCACGTGATGGTAACTTATCTCTTAGAAGAGATGAGCAACTACATGCCTTTTGAATTATGTTATAATGAGGATCAAAGGAACACTTATTATTTAGAAACAATGGAAAACCCTAAACATCTAAAATCCTTAACCCTAGGAGATGAAGTTCCGAAAGTTTGTGGGCCCCGTTGGGGTAAATTGGTACATTAACTTCTTGGGGCCGTGACTTTGGCATACGATCTCAATTTGATGCGTACAATACCTCGTTGGAAAAATCTATCCAAGGACTACAACTTCCAATTATAAACCAATACCATAAACTACAATTTTTCTTATTTTCCATAAAAATGATGTTTAAGGTCTCAAAATGGCTTGAGAAGTTGAGGACTCGAAAAACTACAAAAATTAGTAAATTGTGCTATAATTAAGTAAACTGAAAGAAACAATGGTGGGAGTCCCAATTGGAATAGGTGGGTGGCCACCAATATCCACCTAGATCATTTTCCCATGTTATCTATGGACCATGGTTACATATGGTAAACACATGGTTGACTAAGTCTGACCATGGTTAATTATGGTTGAAAAAGGTTACTTATGGTTGAAAATGAATAACATATGGTTAGCTAAGGTCGACTATGGTTTAAAAAGGTTGACTATGTTGACCATGGTCAACCATATCATAATGGATGACCACTATGACATGTTTGATCATTGTGACATTGATATTTTGTTACCACATTTGACATTATCAATTATGATTGTCCATGTTTGAATTTGCTTGACAATTAAGAATCTGTTAGACCATATTTCAACATCATTGATTATGGATGACCATTATGAAATGATCAGACACTAAGATATGGTTGTCACATTGTGGCATCAACTTTTTACTCATAAACTTGTTGGAATCATAATTATATGGAGAGGGCCAAGGGGGAATCATTATAATACATTTTTTTACTTCTATAAAAAATTATAGCACCATAGAAATAAAACTTGTAGGTGGAACATGGATCACAGTATATAGATGGAAACCCATAAGGGAATAAATCCAAAACTCCTTTTAGTTTATTGTTCTTTAAAGGAACCAACCTACTCAAGCTACTTGTATAATCCTTCTAGGCACCAAAATGTAGGGGACACCAATGCCCTCAATATTTGTATGTACCAACCTATAATAAAAATAATCCCCTTTATTTATTTATAGGTACCAACCTATATGAGGAACCAATCCCCTCAGCTACTTCGTACACACAAACCTATATAAGACACCAATCCTTTCTTATTAATTATCTCCAATATGTTCTTCTTTGGTTTACTTTTCTCTTCTTTGATTTTTTGTAGTCACCTGCTTCGACTCTTTGATCTTTAATATTTTCTTCTCTAGTTCACTCTACCCTTCTCAAGTTTTTGTAGTCACCTCATTCCTCTCTGAGAAATTTAATTTTATTCTCTAGTTAGTTTTTTTCTTCTACAATTCTCTACAATCACCTCATTCCCTCTCATTCATCCACAATTTATTAACCTTTCCTTTATTAATGTAATTCTGTTATATTATATCCTACCAACGTATAGGAGGAACCAATCCCCTCAGCTACTTTGTACACAAAACCTATATAAGACAACAACCCTTTCTTATCAATTATCTCCAATATGTTCTTCTTTGGTTTAGTTTCTCTTCTTTGATTTTTTGTAGTCACCTACTTCGACTCTTTGATCTTTAATATTTTCTTCTCTAGTTCACTCTACCCTTCTCAAGTTTTTGTAGTCACCTCATTCCTCTCTCAGAAATTTAATTTTATTTTCTAGTTAGCTTTTTTCTTCTTCAATTCTCTACAATCAGCTCATTCCCTCTCATTCATCCACAATTTATCAACCTTTCCTTTATTAATGTAATTATTTTATATTATATCCTAAATAACGATCCTATTGAATTATTCTTTATATCATTCTCTACATATTTCATAAATGAAGGATCTCTTATTTTAATGCCATTATGATGCCATTCCCACCATATTATTTTACAATAGAAAACAAAAACACAATGTATATGATCACACATCGTTTCATGAGGGGAACAATTTTATCTTAATATTACAAGAACGTCAAATTTTAATTATTTGATGAGAAATACCTCTTTAGTATATCTACTCTTACTTAATTGAAGTGAGAAATTGATATCAACACCACATAAATATTTTCTCCACATTTTAATTAATTCAATTAAGACAAACCTTCATAGTTTATATCCAATTTCTTATTTTTTCATAATAATTCTTTTAACTCTTCATTTATCCATTAACTTTCAATGAATTTGAGAACAAAAACATGCAATGAATTTGGCTATGAAAACATATGGATAATCTTGGGATATATGTGGATAGAAGGTCATATGCAGTGGGCATAAATATGAGAATACATAGGACTAGCATAATCACATTAGTAAATGTGGTTGATATAAGTCGATCTAAAATATTTTATATGTCACTTTTCATATAAAGGTAAACAAATGGAACTCATCAATTTATATCAACCACATTTACTAATTTCGTTATGTTATTTGACACCACCATCTTTAGACGGAAGGATTAGTAGTCCATGGTTGACTCTGGATGAATATATTAGAGTTATGGTTGAGGAGGTCTATTATGGTCAACTTATAGTTGACTATGTGATGTGAATATTCCATTAGAGTTTCTAAAATTGGCCCCTTTTTGCAGTCGATGCCCTGTAAAAAAAATCTCTTAGCAAAACCACCAAGTTCAAGTTGTCTTTATAGCCCTAAGAGTCAAAACTCTTCACAATATAAGCCTCGGAGAAAAGCGCTATACACTACGCATGTATGATTCAAAATTGAAACCTTGCTTAAACAAATGGTGGAAGGAATTTAGAATAGTACCGATGTGTCTTGGCATTTAAAATTATGGTGCATAGCCTTGGGCACTCCAAATTACATTGTCAGGTTAGGCATAGGCCAGGTGGGCTCCACCCACTCCATTCCAGCCTGGTGATGAAACTTTGTGCAACATATTGTAACTTTTGGGTAATCCCAACCCTCAAGCCTCTGGTCTATTATAACATGAAACATTGGGCACTCTCCCTTCAGGTATTACCTTTGGTATGACGTGTCCCGATCCCTATCTACCTAGTTGTGCAAACTTGGGTTCTTAATCATTCCTCTAGGTTTCACTTTCAGGTCGTTTGTCGTTAGGTCCCTATACTACTAGTGTAACCCCTTATTGTTATTAGTACAACCCCCTTATTATATTGTTGTGCCCATGTAGTCCCCAAATTGTTATTATTGTGCCCCATATACACCCACTATTGTTATTATTTTTCCCTTACATTATTATTGTTATGTCACTCTGATTATATTATGACCCCTTAGACTTTTATATACAGAAAGGAGGTCTTTTCATTTGTATCATCCAAGAATTGTTCATTTGTGTAATGTCAACGAGGTTGCCCCCTCAAGAGGCTTATTTCTAAGGCATTGATCTATCTTTTCTATCATTTTGTGAGCTGGTTTCATAACATTTGGTATCAAAGCTTTGGATTCTAGGGTTTCACTGCTCCAAATAAGTCATTGTGGAATTTTCACTATAGTATTTTTTTTTTTGTGATGTTTAAGAAGAAAAAAAAACATGTTTGAGACGAAATCACTCTGAACCTTGGGCCCAAATTTCAGATCTTGGCTCGCTATATTTTCATATATATGATCTGAGGAGGTTAGGGTTTTTGCAGACTCCCAAATTACATCCTGAACAGGTGACCTTGGGAAAATCATCATAACTTTCTCTCTAAGCATTAGATTGAAATTTCGTAAGAAGTTACAGAAAGAGAACAAACTTTATTTTGTTTGAGTATAATTTCCATAACTTTAATTAATCCTGCCATGCTTAAACCTCTATCAGGCCCCTCCATTAAACGTCATATCAAATCCTCACCCCGATCACCGTACAATCTAGTCCCTTTTGATCCAACGCTCGACGATCATATCGGGCAGCCTCTGAAAGCCAACCTTTACCCGCTCGAAATGGGTGGTTTCACTATTCACCCCGTTGCTACGTGGCACCTGATGAAAGGCATCGAGCGGCCTACCCCCAAAACTGCTCTAGCCCAAAAGCAGTGCGATATGAACTTGCTTACTGCCTCCCACTAGACGACAAAACTTCTCATCCCCCACTAACGCCAAATGTACCTTTCCCCGCGTACCCACAAAAATAGTTGACTTTGTGAATAAAACTAAAAAGCTCATTGTTTTTAGTTTTATCATGAAAGAGACTGCTCAGAATTCCATGCGAGCACCAGAGTACGTGCAACCGTCTACCTGCGTCCAACTGCCAACTTGCTAAAGTTGTTGAAACTCCAGACCACCTTTCAGTCACGTGCGCTTCGTGCAAACCGTGCATAGTTGCCCATCACTCCGTTCAAAGCTGAAACCAGGTATTTACCCAAATTAGCTGAGAAACCTTATTTTATTCCTGAACCTTGACTCAATTGCTTTAAATTACTAAGTAGTTCAGTAAGACAGTTTCCCAGTGACTCCAAATACTTTGAATTAGACTAGTTTTCCCCAATTTCACTAAAAGCCCTTCACCCCCGTCCTTGAATCCACAAGAACCAAGGATGGATGCTCCCATTGCATTGAACGTCCTACCAATTTCTACTCCCCACAGGGATTTAGACCATCTCCCATTGACAGATAAAGATTTTCAAATTAAAGATACCTCTGTCCAAGAATCCCCTTTGAAGCTATACTACAGGTACAGAGACCAGTACTTGAACCATGTAGACAAAATAGGTCTTTGGGAATCAGGTTTACCCAAGTACCAATTCCCTAGAGTTCATATCTTCACAGAGATTATCCATTATTTCCATATGAACTATAATCCCATCCAAAGAGCAATGATGACCCTTGAACACTCTGTATTATTTACCATCACTATTGAGTCTATAAATGAAATGCTTCAGTTACAACTAGGCCAAAACTTGACCCCTCTTTCTGTTGGATATTTTCTTAACAGATTACTTGCACTCACCTCAATCAAACTTGCTAAGTTATTCCAGACCTTCATTAGGGTAGAGAAATACATTCCAAAGGATCCTCCACCATACATGTCTACCATATTCTCTGATCTTGGTCGAGACATCATAGAAATGATATCCCGTGTGTTAGGCCAGACTACAAGTGAGTTTGTTGATGAAATTATTATAGCCTTTATGTCCATTTACAGTCCTGGATAGCCCCTAGCCATCATGTTTGACTATGCTAAGTTCATTGCAGATAAGATGCATGATCAATTCATGAGGATGGACAATGAAAGAGTGTTCAAATATTCTTCAGTTTTATATCATCTGTTCCTGTATTATCAAGCTAATAAATTCCCAATCACACTCCAAAAGCTTGATACCATAGGCAACCCTTGATCAATGGTCTTCTGGACTTCATTAATCCACCTATATGACTCTTAATATTCTTATATTGATTTCATAGATCTCTTTGTGTACCTAGTGGCAACTATGTTATTAGGAAGTCCTCACCCCAGAATTAGTGCAGATATTAAGAGGGTCCTATAGTTGTCCAAACAATATAGAGTGGGAGATTGGTACTTGTACCAAAATCACACTGAAATCAGAATGTATGGATGTGAGTTTTCTCCCTACAAACTGCCTAGATACCTCCCCATGAGATTGTTTGCTCTGGAGTACTACAGGCAAACGATTAATTCAGATGAGGTGCATTTTGTGAAGGCTAAGAAGAAATCTCAACTTAGAATAAAAGATCAACTTGGCCCATTTATATGTAACAGTAGGAAAGCATGAAAGGAAGCAGAAGAAATTCTCCAAAGGCTGAAACTAAAACAAAGTTTTATATGGAGATATTACCCTTTAGAGTTCATTTGCAGTAGGAGACAAAAGAACAAACTATCTCCTTATATCCACCACAGAATTCTTGAAATTGAACAGTATGCAAATCAGCTAGAATGGGTGGAAAACACTTTGGTATACCAAGATAGCACAGAAGTTGTTGTCAATAATGTATTGATTGATTTAAAAAGAAGACTTGATGAAGATTCATTTCTACATGTTCCAGGAGAATTTCAATCTCAAAGGAAATCACAGGAATGCAGTGGGTAAACAACAGAAGAAGGACCTCAAGAGAAAGAGCCATCAGAGCAGCCAGAGTTATAAGAAGAACATGCTCAGCCAGAACATATCATGATTAATCCACCTATTTTACGGACTCCTCTAAATGAGGAGAGAAATCCTAAGAGAGATAGAGAGGAGGCCACTCCTTCTAGCAGACTTGTTGCCCAGACTTATGTCAAGAGTCAAAGGTTGAATCCATTTTCAGAACAAGATTTCACTGAAGAAACAATTGGAACTGCAGGTACAGAAAGAGTAGAAAGCAGGCAGGCCACTCCCTCGGGAGGTACACAAGAACCTTCCACTTCACAGGCTCAAATGCTGGAGAGACAATAGAGCATGGAAGTATCTTCATTCAGAGCTCCAAGTGGCCAGAGCCAAGACATCAGAAAGACATCAGGGAGAAATACAAAGAAATAAAGGCCAGGAATGAAAAATTGAAGGCCCAAAGCTATGCACATTACCTCAAAACGGCTCCTACTAATTAGACAACGCTAATGTCAGCCTTTGATCTGAAAGAAGGTAAAATACAGATGACTTTCATGAAGCCTACTACACAACAGCCCAGGTCAATTGCAGATTACTTGAAAACAGACTTTGAAGTATTGGCAAAGGATATCCATCCTATTCGCCAACTAGAATTACACAAGAAGACTGGGGAAATGGTCTATTCCAATTTGACCAACAAGGAAATTACAACACACCAACTCCAAAATTTGCTGAATAATATATCAGCGCAATTCCAGTTAGAGAAGGCCTCTTCACAAACCAAAGATACCAGGATAAAGTCCTTAGAGGACTTAGTCATAGAACTAGGGCATGATCCCAAGGATGTGAAAGCTTCATAAAAACTTATTAAAAATAAAAATGATGACATAGATGCACTAAAAAAGCAGCTCAAAATTCCTCCTCTGCATCATCCTTAGACAACTAAAGTATTGGAAACTCGGAAGGAGGAAGAGCTTATGGACTTAGTCCTTAAGCTGAATGAACAACTGAAAGAAAAAGAAAAAGAGCTGGATAACATGATACAATATAGATAGAGTGAGTTAGCCACCACTCCTCAGACTGTAATCCCTACAGTCTTTACAACAATACCCTCCACATTGCCTGCTTCCTTAGCACCAACAATTCCACTAGCTACAACTATGCCAGTCACAGGTACAGTCACAGGTACATCAACAAGCTCAGCGACATCCACAGAAAAGACAACTGAATTCGTAAAAGCCATGGAGGAAATGAGCATCCAGGCTACTGAGCTTAAGAAACTTAGAGAAAAAGTGTCAAGTTTGGAAACTAATTTCAAACTTGCACAGATACAACAGAGGGAAGAAGTTCAGAAGAATCAAAGAAAGGGAGAAAGAATAAAAGTCCTTGAAAAGGACTTGACATTGCAACAACCACTTGGAGACATGGAGGAAATTCTTTAGGCCAACATCATTTATTCTATCAATGATGTTTGGCCATCTATTCAAGTAATTTTTTAACAAACTGAACTAGTAAAAGTGGCTACAGAAGCAATCCACAAGACAATGGAAGAGTTGGGAGATAAGCCTAAAGAAGGCAACCAATTGATAGAATTTTTGAACAGCAGAAACATGTACTAGCTTGATGAACTAGAAATAGAAGATAGAACAGGAACTATCATAGAAATAAAGAAGGTCCTCATTAAGAGGAACCTTATGCTCAATCTGGAGAAAAGGTGCCAAAGCATCCAGGCAAACATTGATAGATTTTTGACAAAGTTTGGTATTTTGAGGGAAAAAGGACTTCTCAGTCCTATGGTAATACATGACAAACTGATGACCCAAGATGATTATGTTGAAGGACTAAACCAGTTGGCCACCAGCCAAGATAGCACTTTAGGGGTAAAAGCTTTGCCCACTTGAAAGGTATTATATGATAGTATGGAAAATCTGTTTTTCATAGAGCTTGAGGTTAAGCACTTGTTTGTTAATAGGCCAAATTTTTCCAAGTATACAAAAGCTGACGAGATATATAGAAATATGATAAGGATGAAATTACTTAACAGTGAATGGTGGATGAAACTGACAGATTTACTATAAAGTTACTGCAGTAAATCTATATGATAGCTAGATAAAACAGGTAAAACAAAGTCAAAGTGTAGTAGGTAAAGAGTATCAGTAGATTAAAGACATAAAGTGATTCTAGAACATGAGTATCAAGCAACTGAAAGAGACAAATCCGAATTACAACAATCAACACAATTACAATAAAAGGGACAACAAGAAGACAATTCTCCATCTCTCTCTATCTTCATGCTTGAAGATATTTTCGGTTTCCTAGAATAATTCTCATATTGTTATGAGATATTTTGTAACATATTTTGTATAAATACTTCATATTTTGAAGTAATTAGGGTGGATTAAAATACATTTCTGTAGACATTTTATATTGAGCCAAGGAGCTATTGTACTCAAGACTAGATTGGTTTTGCTGGGTTATGAAATAAAGCTAAGGACATTTCCCTAGATTCTTGTGCACAGTTGGAACCAAATAAGTATTATCTCTTCATGTTTAAATATTGTTTTATCTTCATGTTTTAAATATTCACATGTGTCTCTTATGAAATCTGAAAAGTAAACAAGGAATGATACCTCAAAATTAGCTTAAATGCTCTCTATTTTTACTCTTTACTTTCTATACGTTTTCTGCTAAACTATCTTGGTCTGGGAATCCTTAATTGCTCCCTTACTTCCGTAGTTTTTCCCCCTTTGGTCCATAGTAAAGGATTCTTAGTTTCCCTGTGCTACTGATCATCCTTCTTTTCTTCAATTTAATCTCGGTTAAGGATTCTTCATTTCCCTTTTCCCTAGTTAGGACTACCTCATCCATTTGAACCTGCAGATCTTCTTTTTGTTGTGCTAGCCTGCCCTGTGAACTCTTACTTTAGTGCTTGATATAATCTAGTTAAAGCCACTCTTTGATTAACTCCATAGCCCAATGGCCTAAATACTTATTTTTCCCATCTTCTTTCTTAATTCCACCACCCAATCAAAACAAAACAATCATGAGAACTAAGAACTAACCTGAAATCCTACCCAAAATGAAGTTAAATTATAAAGAGAGAGCTCTCCCTGGACTTAGGTTGGCTAGAACCCAAGTCTAAAGGATTAGGTTTGTAGTTACCTCAGATTATTCCTTCTTTATAACTTCTAGGGAGACTTCTGAGTGATAACACTTGGGACAATTCAAAGATTATCCCAAGGTTGAAGAGTTCAAAAAGGAAGCCTTAGAGGCAAATAAGGTTTTATCTCAACAACTGAATCTACTCTGCCAAAAGATATATTTTATTGATCCATTATGCATCATAACAACATCACTGATTGACCATGCAGTTAATACCATGTTAGAATTTGAAGATGCGGATGATAAAGTCACAAATTTTCTCTCTTGGCAAAGCACAAAAGATGGAAGAGTTGCTAACTTACCTAAAATTGAAGAGTCTCATAAAGAGATATTGTTTTCGGAATGGGAAACACAGTTGATAAAAGCAGAAAGAGCTACCTCCAGGGCCAGGGCTATAATGAATAATGTTATTGAGTTGGTAAATGATAACTTATATGCTGCTAATTTAATTTCTGATTGTTCCCTAGGAATACTTCTGAAGGAAAAAGTTTTAGAGAAGAAATGGAAGAAAGATTTGGACACCAGGGAAGAACGGCTTAACATAGTACAAGGTCTTAAATGGAATGCACATTGGTCCTTTTTGGTCAAGCCGCACAACCAACAGATGACTATCAAGTGCCTTGTTGATGCTATTGATCGCATGATGCCCGAGTTCTCAGATGCCACATACACAGGACAATTACACTCCAGGATGAGTCATCCTCGAAAGATCCAAAGCATGCTCTCAATTTGTCGGTTAAAGATGCAAGAGAAAGCCTAGATGCGATGAATCTCTTCAAAGCTTATCACAATTATATTTTTGAATTTCAAATCCTATATTTTGATAAAGGTAGTTCCAACAACTCTCAACAAGTTTTATGGACAATTTGTTTTTAATTTTACTATAAAGACCCTTTCATGTCACTTTAAAAAAGGTCCTCAATTTGTATAAAACTAGATTTGAGAAGGTTGCACTTTTGCACTTCTTAATTTATTTTTTATAAGCTGTGGATCGAGGTTCATAGTTTTTGTGAAAGAGCTCCATAAAGACTTGCATTTTTGTATCTCCTTGGAGTTTCCAGAATAAGAAGATTGAACTAGAGTGTTACTTGCATAAATGAGATTCAAATGCATTTGGTACTTCTATCACTGTTCTTTTGTCTTTTTTTTTTTATGTAATTAACAGTCCATTGATTTGCTATTGTTGATGTATTCACATGTTTTCAAACAACTCTGTATTATTTCATTTGTGAATGATTTAGAATTATTATATTATATACACATGTCAGCGATAAATATTAGTATGTTATGCGATATGTTTTCATATTACTTTGTTTAATTTCTTAAACAAAGTAATCATTATTTAAATGCATTTTTCTATAGATAAGTAAATAATCTATATTATTATTTGTCTGCTTGGAATCATCAAAAAGCGCATTATTATGAGATCACCTGGGTTATATATATATATATCTGCATATTTTAGAGCTTATAGATTAAACCCCTATCATCTTTTTACATATTTAAAACACCCATTCATCAAATCACACTTCATTGGGAAACTGGTTCCATAATATCTAATCGGAGCCACCATATCAAACGGATAAGGAGTTGCACTAAGGTCCAACTTGGGTGGTTATCCCCCAATGTTGGTGCTACGATTTTAGAGGCATCAACAAGGCCTTACTTCTTGATCGTCGATTTTGCAATGGCACAGGCAGTGCAGGATCTGATATACTTCCGAACATCCTATCAAAGCTTCACCTAATAAAAATAATTTTGCAGCACTGCCACTGTCTTTTCTACTCGAAATTTCTAGTGGCTCAACTATAGTGCACCTCACAAATCATCTTGTCATGCTTGCTTGAAGGAACACAAAGGTGTCCCAACTAGAATAACATTGTTCCCTGGAGGTGAAAATATGGAACTTGCTTGTCGTCCAGGAGCATCTGGTATGTTTTTCCAAATTCTAGATATCTCTTGTAAAGATGCATCCACCCTGAAGTCTCATATCCACAACAGTTGAGCATAGTGGTCAGTGCCATAATTGGTGGTCGGTTGAAACAATATGATAAATTAGTGGTGCTTCACTTCTTGTACTTGATTTTCAGATGGAACTGTTGCAAATATGTGGACCATTTCTGATGGCAATCGTTCTGTAACTTCCTTTTGTCTGTACGAATTGTAGGGGTTGGTGGTCTGTGTGGAGGACCATTTCCTTCCCTGTAATGTGATGCTTTCATTGTCAGAAGGCATGCATAATTGAATACATATCTTTGTCATAGGTTGGGTACTTTTAGACTATGTTTGAAAGTGTTTCACTATGATATGCCACCAAATGACCTTGATGAGTAAGAACTGCCCTGATAACATAGTCAAAGGCATCTGTCTCAACCTAAAATGGTTTTTGCAGGTCTAGTAATGTGAGCATTGATGCAGAGCAGAGGCAATGCTTCAACTCAAAAAATTCCTTTTCTTGGGATTCAAACTAGAATAACTTTCGTTTCGTTCTGCCCTTGGTGACTTGACTCAAAGGCCAAATGATATGTGATAAACCTAACATGAACCTGTGGCAGAAATTGGCAAGACCCGAAAATTGTGTAGCTTTGTTAGATTGGTTGGATCTATTGTAACATATTTTGGCACAATGAAAATTAAAAAAAAATGAGTGAGAAATTGCCACTTTCCTTCTTGGCTAAATGGTAAGAGATATAATTATTATGCTTTTGAATGGTTTATTCTTTTTATATATATAATTTTAATTTTAAAATAATATTATTTTTATAAAAATGTAATTATATATTTTAATGGAATATTTTGCTTTAAATTAAAATTATATTATAAAAATTCGATCCTAATTGCAAACCAAGTGAGAAGGTAAATGTATGGCCCACCCCGCACACATACTCATACGTTTAAAACCCCCCTTTTTCCCATGCCTCGAGATATGGGCACATTAATCTAAGGGTTAAAAATACTTTTCATCCCTAGCTATCCCGACATTTAATTAAGGGGGTTGCGAAAAGTAGTTTTAATGGCAGACCCCCATATCTACGTGTCACTTGTAAATGTGGCGGGAATGGAATTTGATACCATCATGAAATAAATGGATGGGAGGCCGAATGAAAATATAAGGTGAAACTATATTTTACAGGAAATTCATAGATGGAAGACCAAGTTGGTGAAATGAAATAAGTGTAAAATGATTTTATAGCGACCCATAAAATGAAATTCACCGATTCCATGAATTTATCAGAGAAAATAAAAGGGAAAATTTCATATGAAATTAATGTACAGGTGAGCAAAGATGGCATTCATGTAAATGCATTTCATGACAGGATATTAGGGTAAAAGAAACATGGTGAAATCAGTTTACAGGTGTAAAATCATGTTGCACGTGAAAGTAAAAGAGTAAAGTGAAAATACTCTACCAACCACACAAATCACATGGTTTTGCAAAACCTTCCAAGTATTCTACAAGGGTAAAAGGAATTTATATGCATGAAATGAATTTATAGAGAAAGGTGAAAATGATAAACAAGCCATGGATTTTAAAAACTACACATGGTTTTGTGAATCCATGGAAAAGGAAAACAATACATGGATTTGGTAGATGGTTTATCAAACCATTTAAATATATATATTGAAATTCTAAGTCCTAAATTCATTTAAGAGTTTAATCAAATATTTGAAAATTTTATATTCCTCAAATATTTGTGACAAAATAAAGGATGATGAAAATTAGAAAATGAAAAAAATAGAATTCAAAGGGGCAGATGGCATACCAATCAGGTTTAAAGGGACAATTAGCAGATTATGAGAAAACAGTTTCAGCCTTTTTCGAGACCTCAAGGGAATGAATATCAATCTAAAACACCTAGCAGTAGAGGATCAATAAATTGAGGATTATGTTGCAGATTTTCAGAAGGCATTCAACTAGTTCCAGTTGTCAAGGCAAGATACTTGCAAGCAGTTCAAAGTTTCCTGTAGATAATTTAGAGACAATGTTTTATTTTTAGTATACTATTCAAGATTGTATTCCATAATTATTGTAACAGTTAGGAGAGATCTTGTCTATATATATTATTTCATTTGTAATAAACAGTGTTGGCTTTTGATGTCAAGGCTCTTAAACTATGTAATAGCTTCTCCTAAAGAATTCTAATGAAAGCCTTCTGCCTCCAGTTATGACAGAATTTTGTGTTTCTTGTATGTCTTTCTAGTGTTTTCATAAATTGTTCCTACATATGTTCAAAGAAATTGTAAGAAGGTCTGGATAAGGTAGATTAAGTCTTAATCTCTCTGAAATTTCCTACAAAATCATAACCTTTAGAAAGAGATCAGTGCATTGGACTGTTTGTCCAAGATAAATCCTCTTTGACTGGTTTTTGTTTTATGTTTTCAGATAGCCATTAAAAGAGATCAGCTTATTAGACAGTCTATCTGAAATAACTCCTCTTGGAATCGGTTTCACTTTGGCCTTCTATTACCTTTGAATATGTTTTTGTTGGGCTATTGAAATCTTCTACACGCATCTAAATTTCCCTAGTTAATTAAGTAGTCAGTCTGACTACTCAATTATTAGGAATCCCCTTACTTTCTTCTACCATAATTCTTGAAAAAGATAAGTCATTAGAGAGTTGCCTACTAGTGCAACTCTCTAAGAGGTTAAAGGCACTCGGTTTTGGTGAAGTTTATGTGACTGAAAGATTCATTAAAAGGATGAGCAGGAGACCGATAGAACGACAAACATGAGTCAAGCGAAATGTTGGTTTGTAACATAATATGAAGGGAAATTTTCGTTTTCCGGCGGAATATTAACTGAAGTTGGGCAAAAGAGCACCAGTTAATACTTAAATATATTTCATTTCACACATAATTTTATGGTACACTTTTATGGCTTCGTGGAACGCTCAAAACTGAACTATACTAAATCTATGCAAAGGTTTTTACCTTATCCAATATTTATCAAATGAACACAGATGTTCAGTTATAACCGGTCATCCTGCATCCATCATACTCTATAAAGGAACCCATCCTGATCATTTTCGATTCCATACATTCATCACAAAAGCTATCCGTCGTTCCAATAATCCAATGCCCGTCTCCATCGCCCCCATTCTTTCTCAACAGCTAAGCCACGACAACGACGACGATTTCATTTGCAAATAAGGCAAGCAGCACAGCATTTCAAATACCCACGCAGCACAGCATTTCAAATATATGGAATTAACTGTGACATATCTCGCTTAGGCAGTGTTTTTAATACAACAATTTTAAAACATGACTAAAGGCTTAATACAACGTTTCAAATAAGGATACCATATGCGTTTCAAAAACAAAGGTTTCAACGTACGCAGCCTCATACCATGTCAGGAGCCATTCGTTTAAACTGTCAGGAGCCTCATACCATGTCAGCAGCCATTCGTTTAAACTGTCAGGAGCCAGTGAATCAAGTTGCCGAATCTGCTGCGAATACCATGATATTTTAACGTATGTCCTACAGAAGGCAGTGGACAGAGGTGAGGCGTTATGTCAGGACAAGGCAGCGTAGGTCAGGGAGATAGAATGCAGAACTGACATATATAGACATATATAGAGAACACAGAAACAAGTGGCTCAAATTGGAGCAGGACCAGCAATCGCCTGCTCTGATACCATGTTAAACAGACATGGTCAGGGAGAACAAATAGGAAAACAATAGGAAAGATAAATCATTCATTACAATTTTTATTCACAAAATATGTACATTTATAGTACAATATGGTGACCGTTGGGATTCACATCCCAAGGTCCCTTGGACTACTTAGTCAGTTCGGCTTCCACACTAACCCTTTAGGATTATCTGTCCAACAGTTACTATCCTCGAAGATAGAATATGAGGACTAAGCTAGAGAAAAATCTACCTAAACAACAACTAAAACAATTTGACTAATTTGCTGAAATACGTGGAAAATTAAAACACTTTCTGGCCTAGCAATCCAAATTTTTAGGAACCAACTCCTCCAGTAAAATATTTTGACCTCTCGGTCAAAGAGAAATTATAGATACCCCTACATCATGCTCTTGCTATAATATGAAACAATCCCCCATTTATGAATAACAATAGCTAAGGTTAGGGATATAAATGAGGACCCTTTTTAAATTTTAGTCTTAGGATAATAAAACCTAACTCTAAGAAGTTTCCTTGAAAAATATTTCAAAACAACCCAAGGATGAGATCCTCATCGCAAATCGCAAATCACGCTTTTCCATGTGACTATCATAAAACACCTTTAAAAATTTGCGATGCGCGATCAAATGTCCCACTGCGATATCCCAATTATAGGCACCTTGTCATTTCGCAAATCACACATCAAAAACTTTGCAAGTAATTAAGCTATGACACTACAATGCCCATTAATAATTTGTGAAATGCGATATTGCGACAATCACTATCACATTTTGCCTTATAGAAAAGACCACGCTATATTGTATCCGTTTAAAGATTGCGATGTGCGAATAAGAGTAGTAAGTGTGTGAAATAATTGTGTTTTAAATACAAAAATGAACGAATTGAAAGGTTAATAAATATTTAGTGGCATGAAGAGAGGTAATCATTCTCCAAGTTATGGCTAGTTAACATTGAGTATCTCATTAAACCTTTCTCATGATCCAAAGTCATTTTAGAAAATATTTCAGTCTTAGTTGCCCGATACTGTGTGTGCTGATATATCTTGTCCATTTCACACAAGCTTCAAAATACATGTCATTGAGGAAGGTGATGCAGAAACAAAAAAAGCAGAGAATTGTTGAATTCAAGTTTATAGAGATGGCTCCCATATTCTCTGATATAGTCTGCAACGATGACGGAGGAGAAACATCTTGGGAGGTCATATACAATAGGCTTGAGGACGAGCATCCCAAGATTACTGTCACAAGATCAACAACTGACTCAACAAGACATTTGGCGCTTCAATTCAAGGATGTTTCCCGTTCTTTCCTACATCGGATAGGAGAGAGGGCTAGAATCCTCCCATAAATGGATATGATCAGGTGGGTAGCCGAAAACCGCACCATAGAAGATAGGAAATTCAGAAATTCAAGAATGGAACTCATGGGATCATTCAGGTCAGAGGACATAAAGAAAATGTACCATATAGGTGACCCTCATGATATATATGATAAGACATACGTGGACAACTTTGCAAAGAAGAATGCAGACCCCTTCGAGCTGATTCAAGGCTGGAGAGTATTGGACAACAAATTCAAATTTGACAAATTGGGTATGTATGCTATAGCCTTTTTGGAAAACCCCTACAACTATGCAGCTGCTATGCTATGTAGAATATATGGGTTGCCCAATAATTCTAAGTTTTCCATAGAATGGATTCCTCTCATTGATGTCTGCATTAATTCCCACATCATGAATTGGGCCACCATCCTATCTGATAACCTAGTCACCATCATTACAAAATATCGACACAAGAGAGCCTCCTCTCTAGAGAACCTTTCCCCATTCTATTTTAGTGCCTACATTATGGATGCCATCTGTTTCTACACTATATTTCCGACCATGGGTTGGAAATGGACCTTACAGGACGCCTACCCTATCCATGTCAGTCATAAGCAAATATGGGCATCCCATTATATACCCCATTTATATATATGTCATTCTGTTATTTTTCCCCTGCATCAAATAATTTTCAATGAGAAAGCCACCAGGTTTTCCCAAGAAGCCACAAAAGATCTTCTAGCTGTCGGAAAATATTTTATTGATGAATGGTTCACCTACATTAGGGTTTTTGGTAGCACAGCCGACCCACATTTCCTTTGTATGTTTCTGATAAATTGTTAGCAAGGGAAATCGCCCACCAGACCATGGGAAAAGGCCTAAATAAAGTCCTCAAATAAAGCAAGAAGTTATTATGGCCCCCTTTTCCTGTCAAGTAAGGTTCTTTTTATTTAGAAAATTTTAATCATGGCATTAAGGAGTCAGTAAACATGGAAGCCCTCAAGCTTCATACATTGCCAAAAAGGTAATTTGATCCAACAAGGTAGCATATAACATCACTATTGCAGTAAAGCTCAAGCCATACAACCATGAGGATAACGATTTTGAAGGCCGGTTAAAGTTGGTTAAATCCTTTGAACAAGCATTCGAATGGGATAAAGCGAACCTTAGTCCTAAATATTTTGAAATATTTTAGGAATTCAGAAATGAAAGGCTCAAAGTAATCCCAATGAACTTGTTGAAGAACAAGATAAGCCTACACCAAGTGCGACTGTTAACAGTAAAGGATCTAGTTCTCGCATAGAGTCTTGGCTGAGAAACAGATTATGAGCACTGTTTGTTGAGTATGGAGCATGATTGTTTAGAGGTCTTTGTTTCAGTCGGATGTATACACAAGAAAGTTTATACACCCCTCCATGCGGCGGGGGGGGGGGGGGGGGGATGTCCCCCCCGGCCAGGGGGTTCAGGGGCAACGCCCCCGAAGCTAAAAGCAGATGTAAAATTGCCTTATAAAAGTATAGTAATTTCTAGTCAATCTGGGTCGCTCATTAGGGGGATGATCTAACAGTAGAACTTATGTTTAGTTTAGGGCTTTTTGATCTAGAAGGCAACCCCTCTGTTTGTATGAGGGCATTGTATTGCGTTTGTGTAATATATGTGTATTCTCTGATCGAGAAGTATAGTGGTGAGACTGTGAGAGAAAACATAGGATATTACAGTGGATCTGTTGTAGGTCGTGTCTCTTTATTTTGATGGACAATAGAAAGGAAGGACTGGCTATTCGGGGTGGACATACCCCAAACTAGGTGAACCACATATATTTGTGTCTCTCTTGTTTTATGCGTTTTCTTTGTTTATATTTCTGCAATATTTTATGTGTTCCATTGCCCTGTAATATATAATTTTCTAACATCTGGTATCAGAGCCGAAGGTCTATTTGGCTAATAAACTCGTAGGAAAGAAGGGTTCCTCTTTCGAGTGGGAGAAATGGCAGAAGATGGTAAGTTTAGGGTTGAGAAATTTAACAACCAAAGCTTCTCGCTGCGGAAGATGCAGATGGAAGATTATTTGTATTAGAAAGATCTATACCTACCATTGGGCGAAAAAACAAAGATGCCGATGGGTATGACAGATGAAGAATGGAACCTTCTCGATAGAAAGGCACCCGAAACAGTACGGTTGTGCCTCACAACATCAGTCGCCTTCAAAATTTCGAAGGAAACAACAACAGAGGGTTTGATTAAGGAGTTGGAGAAACTATATGAAAAACCCTCAACCTCAAACAGGGTATTTCTTATGAAACGGTTATTTAATATGAAGATGTCGGAAGGTGGATTTGTTGTAGGCCATTTAAATGATTTTAATACTATTACAAGTCAGTTATGTTCTGTAGTGGTAAACTTTGATGATGAAGTTAGAGCTATGTTATTCTTGTGCTCATTACCAGAAAGCTGGAATGGTTTAGTAATGGCCATTAGTAACTCTGTTTCTGGATCTAGTACTTTAAAGTTTGATGATGTTGTCGGTGCTATCCTTAGCGAGGAAATGTGACAGAAAATCTTCGGTGAAACATCGGGTAATGCTTTGAGTGCAGAATCTAGGGGAAGAAAAATGGAAAGAGGAAAGAGCTCAGGATATCGTAGTAAATCAAGGAAAGACAGATCTAAGACCAGATCGGGGATAGTGTGCTGGAAATGCGGAAAGAAAGGACACCTAAAGAAATATTGTAGATCTCGGAAAGAAAAAGAAGAAGATGCACAACAAGAAAACAATCATGAAGCAAATGTGACAGGTGAGGTGTTACAAGATGCTTTGATTCTTTCTTTCGAAAATATTACTGATTCCTGGGTGGTAGATTCAGGGGCCTCATTCCATGCCACACCTAATAAGAAATACTTTCATGACTATGTTCAAGGAGATTTTGGACAAGTCCATTTGGGTGATGATAAACCCTGTAAAATTGTTGGAATGGGTAAGGTTCTTGTAAAACAGCAGAATGGAAACCAATGGCTACTAAAGGAGGTAAGGCATGTTCCAGATCTAAAGAAAAATCTGATTTCAACAGGGCAGTTAGGCGGTGAAGGTTGTGTGATAACTTTCACAGATAAATATTGGAAGGTCACCAAAGGAGCCCTGGTAATAGCAAAAGGCGAAAAGGTTGGTACATTGTATTTATGCAATGGTATTTCTAACTCTGTTAATGCTTTAACTTCCAAAGAAGCAGATGCAGCATTATGGCATCAGAGGCTCGGACACATGAGTGACAAGGGGATGAATATGCTTCACTCAAGGAATTTGTTGCCGGGTTTGAAAAATGTTGATTTGGACTTCTATGAGAATTTCATTTATGGAAAACATAAGAGAGTCAGATTTCTCAGAGTTGGGAAAGAAAAGAAGAGAGAAAAATTAGAGCTTGTGCATATAGATGTATGGGGACCTGCTCAGGTATGATCTCTCGGTGGCTCTCATTATTACGTTACTTTTAATGATGATGCAACTAGAAAAACTTGGATTTATTGTATTAAGAATAAATATGATGTATTTGATACTTTCAAGAAATTGAAAGCTTTGGTTGATATTGAGACAGGAAAGAAATTGAATTGTCTTAGATCAGATAATGGAGGTGAAAATTGCAGCATAGAGTTTGATAGGTACTGTTTAGAGCATGGAATTCGTAGAGTGAAGACAGTTCCAAGAACACCACAAGAAAATGGTGTGTTAGAAAGGATGAACAAAACAATCATGGAGCGTGCACGGTGCATGAGATTGCATGCAGGATTGCCTTTACAGTTTTGGGAAGATGCTGTAGATACTGTTGTTTATCTAATAAACAGAGGGCCTTCAAGTTCCTTGGATGGTTGTGTTCCAGAGGAAGCATGGATAGGTAAAAAGGTAAACTACTCTTTTTTAAAGCCTTTTGGTTGTGAGGCCTTTGTCCATATTGATAAAGAAAATAGAACAAAGCTTGAGGAAAAGTCAAAGAAATGTACCTTTATTGGATATGGTGTTAATGATTTTGGTTATCACTTATATGATTACGAAAATCACAAAATCATTAGGAGCAGAGATGTAATATTCAATGAAAATGTCGTGTAGAAGAATCAGTTGCAGGAAAAGAAACAAGAAAAAGAAAACAAGGGATATGTAGTTCTTAATGAAATTGCTGAAAAAGTAAAGGTGCCTGAAAATAATAATAATCAACAACCACAACAACAACAACCACCACAACAGCAATATGCACCCCAAACACCTGAAAGTGGTGTTAGAATATCTACCAGGATAAGTAGACCCCCTGAATGATACTCTCCTTCATTATATTATTTATTGTTGACTGATTCTGGTGAACCCAAATGTTATAAAGAAGAAATGCAAGTTGAAAGCAGGAAGAAGTGGGAGGTAGCCATGGAAGAAGAGATGGACTCCTTAATGCATAACCAGACTTGGGACTTAGTCAGGTTTCTTGTAGGAAAAAATACATTGAATAATCGGATCCTAATTGCAAACAAAGTGAGAAGGTAAACTTATGGTCCACCCCACACTCATAAGTTTAAAACCCCCCTTTTTCCCATGCCTTGAGATATGGGCACATTAAGCCAAGGATTAAAAATACTTTTCCGATGCCCTAGCTCTTCCAACATTTAATTAAGTGGGGGATCCGAAAAACAGTTTTAATGGCACCACCTTGTAATTTTGCACTCCCCTTCCTAAAACACTTACTACTACCCCCTCCGAAAGCCATGAACTATATTGTTATTGTTTTGACTTTTATAAATGTGGATAGAATGGAATTTGATACTGTTACACTGAAATTTGTCACCATGACTATCTGCAGTTAATATGGCTTCATCAATAGTCATATTATCCTCCTTGTCAAGCCTTATACCTCTGCTCTCCATGTCAAACTTCAAAAAAGAGAGAAAGTCATTAAAAATCATGTTTATCTCTGGGTACGCAGGTTCTCTCTACCTTGCCTGCGTGTACGCATCCCAAGCTCATTGTACCTACGTACTTGTACGCTCTGTAAGTCAAGGGATGGGTGCGTACTCCTGTAAAGGTCAAAAGGCGCGATTTTCATCTTAAAAAAGTTACTTGTGGTCACTTCTAGAGCTTTCTAGAAGAGTGTTTGACGTGTATTGAGCGCCTCCAGATGGTTCATGCATCCCTATGATAGAGGAACTTATCCCATCAAGAGAGGAGCTACCCCATCCAAAAGAGGGAGTATCCCATTGATGTTGGAACTGAATAACTTCCTCTAGAACACTATAAATACAGGCATTGGGCCAAGGGAGGGGAGGTGGAAAGCTGAACATTCCAAAGGGTAGATGCTGCTGGAATTAGGACTTCCATTGTAAGCTTGTGAGGAGAGATTACCATCCTTTCTTGTTTCATTTGGAAGTGGGTGAGCTTGTCAAAGTAGAGGAAAATTCTTGCTGGACCCTGGGAGGAACTTGCACAACACCAGGGCTCAGGTTGCAATGGTTTCTTTTTTGTTTCCTTAATACAAATAAGTCCATTCTTCTCAATGATTTGTTGTTAACGAATTGTTTCATATACTCCTTGGTCTATATGTTGAATATGCTTTGTTTTATGGAATATTCAGGTGTTATGTAATCGTTTAATTGTTAGTGTATGCAGGTTTCAAGTGAAGGAGGAGCTCATCTGGATCGACGAGGCTAGACTGCTACAACAAGCGTTGGACTTGAGGTAGGATCGAAAAACACTTGGTTTCTCATAGAATAATGCATGTTTAGAGAAGGATTGCTCTTAATTGTCTTGTTTTTCACTAGAGAGTCTTAGACTCCTAGGGAGGTTACTTTTGTCAGCAAAAATAACTCTTTCCGCATGACAGATACGATTATGAAATAAATGCTATGTGGATGGGAAGTCGAATGCAAAGATAAGGTGAAACTACATTTTACAAGAAATTCATAGATGGAAACTACATTTTACAGGAAATTAATAGATGGAAGACAAAGTTGGTGAAATGAAATAAGTTTAAAATGATTTTACAACACAGATAAAATGAAATTCACGGATTCCATGAATTTATCAGAGAAAATAAAAGGGAAAATTTCATACGAAATTAATGTACAGGTGAGAAAATATGGCATTCATGTAAATGAAAGAGTAAAGTGAAAATCAACACATGGTTTTGCAAAACCATCCTGGTGTTCTACAAGGGTAAAAGAAATTTATAGCCATGAAATGAACTTATAGAGAAAGGTGAAAAGGAGAAACAAGCCATGGATTCATGGAAAGTGGAAACAATACATGGATTTGGTAGATGGTTTATCAAATCGTTTAAATATATATATTGAAATTATAAATCCTTAAATTCATTTAAGAGTTTAATCAAATATTTGAAAATTTTATATTCCTCAAATAGTTGTGGCAAAATAAAGTATGATTAAAATCAGAAAATGACAAAAATAGAATTCAAAGGGGCAGATGGCAGACCAATCATGTTTAAAGGGACAAATAGCAGATTATGGGAAAACAACCTTTTTCCAAACCTCAAGGGAATGAAGATCAGTATAAAAAACCTAGCAACAGAGGATCAATAAATTGAGGATTATGTTGCATATTTTCAGCAGGCATTCAACCAATTCTAGATCTCAAGGCAAGATACTTGCAAGCTGTTCAAAGTTTCCAGCAGATAATTTAGATACATTGTTTTATTTTTAGTATACTATTCAGGATTGTATTCCATAATTAGTGTAACAGTTAGGAGAGATGTTGTCTATATATATTATTTTATTTGTAATAAACAATGTTGGCTTTTGATGCGAAGGCTCTTAAACTATGTAATAACTTCTCTTGCATAATTCTAATGAAAGCCTTCCGTCTCTAGTTATGACATAATTTTTTGTTTCTCGTATGTCTTTCTAGTGTTTTCATAACTTGTTTCTACATATGTTCAAAGCAATAGTAGGAAGGTCTGTGTAAGGTAGATTAAGTCTTAATCTTTCTGAAATTCCTTGCAAAATCATAACCTTTAGAAAGAGATCAGCTTATTGGACTATTTGTCCAAGATAACTCCTATTTGACTGTATTTTGCTTTATGTTTTTGGATAGCCATTAAAAGAGATCAGCTTATTAGACTATCTGTTTGAAATAGCTCCTCTTGGAATCGATTTCACTTTGGCCTTATGTTACCTTTGAATATGTTTTTGTTGGGCTGTAGAAATCTTCTACACACATCTAAATTTCCCTAGTTTTTAAGTAGTCAGTCTGACTGTTCAATTATTAGGAATCCCCTTACATTCTTCCACCATAATTCTTGAAAAATCTAAGTCATTCTGTCAAGCTGGAAGCTGACACTTTCAAAAGGGACCCTGTGAGGGAGGCCTTTAATCATGATTAGGGATTATCATTGATTGCAAACCATCCCTAATTAAAACCATAAATCTGGCCATTGTGCTTCATAGGATGTTGTTCAATGACAGGTGAGTTAAACAAAACGTCGTAAACATTGAGGGAGCACCCTCTGGTTCAAGGGCCAACTTGAACCTAAAGGCTGGTTGAGTTGGTTTCCTGGCGTATTTTTTGTAGCCAAGGACTGCCTATAGGAAACAGGTACAACAGGGGCTAGTCAATCTCAAACAAATTATATCTTTGTTGGGTCATCATGCACACCTCGCTCATCAATGATGTACCCCAGATATTGAACCTGGGTCATACCAAAATTGAATTTCTCCAAATTGGCACACAACTTGTG
Organism: Pinus taeda; assembly: GCA_000404065.3. Lineage (NCBI taxonomy): Eukaryota > Viridiplantae > Streptophyta > Pinopsida > Pinales > Pinaceae > Pinus > Pinus taeda. The sequence goes on along the minus strand of APFE031195490.1, from coordinate 1,269 downwards.
TTGTCATAAGGTTTGGAGGACCTGTAAAATATGGTGTAGGTTCTCTTCCCAACTCTGGCTGAAGATCCAAATTTCATCGAAATACACCACCACGAATTAGTTAGTGAAGGGCCACAAGGTGTCATACATCAACCTCATGAAGGTTGCGGGGGCATTCTTCAACTTGAAAGGCATAACCAGCCATTCGAAAATACCCTCCCTTGATTTGAAGGAAATCTTCCACACATCAGAGGGTTCAATTGGCACATGGCAATTACCATACTTCAAATCAATCTTGCTGAAATATTTAGCCCCCTTGAGCTGGTCCAAAAGGTCAGCAATCCATGGGATTAGATACCTATTTTGGACAATGATCTTATTCAATGCTTGATAGTCAATATAAAGTCTCCAAGTGCCGTATTTCTTCTGTACCAACACAATCAGGCTCCCATAGGGTGATGAACTTGGCCTGATGTGCCCTTTCTGCAATAACTCTTGAATATGCATCTTAATTTCATCATTATCCAGAACATAGTGTCATTATATCAGTCTATTGGGTAGCAGCTCGCCTAGGGTCAGATCGATGGAGTACTTGACTTGACAGTGCAGGGGTACCCCTATGGGTGAGGTGAAGATGTGCTTGTACTCCTCCATGACCTTGTCCATCTAATTCTATCGTATGAAGGAGCCCTATCTAGAGGATGTGGATGTGGTCATAATATTCTTCTTTCCCTCACGTTGAATCATAAGGAAGGAAAATTTCTTGGTCTCGAAAATGATGTTACTGCATTTCTTCGCAGTGATCAAAGAGATGGTGGTAGGTGGTGCTACCTCCTTGGTGAAGCCACTCGATGGTGTACGACTCTGGGTGTGGTGTAGTCAATAGGCCCAATCGCTTCACAACCTCTACTGAAATGAGGTTATTTTGGCTTCCACTATGCGACAATGAATTGTAGCAAAGAACCCTTCACCCACATCTGTGAGTGGAAGAGTCGCTCCCCCACTCTGGATCTTCAAGCTCAATCTTCTGGATCTTGGTGGTGGCAATACTGGCATTAGGAACCACACCAATAATCTACTTCCATTTTTCATTCCCCTTGTTGGGTTCTAACTCAGAGTCGTAATATGCACATGATTCATAAGACTTGAGCTCGGCCACTAGTGACTACTTGACTTTAAACTCACTTTTGTTGTGAGTGGGGCTTTTAAGGAACTTACACCATTTCCCTGTGTCCTTCTTTGTCTTCGTGGTGTTGTTATTTTCTTATGGCTTCAGTGGGTTGTCTTGGG
>APFE031195487.1:105458-117508 GCA_000404065.3 Pinus taeda | reverse complement strand
GTCCCTAACTTGTCCCATAAAGTCTTCACCGTAGCTTCCCCTGATACATTCAACAATGCTGAATCTGAGACACACAATCGTATTATGCTCTTTGCCTTCCGATCAAACTTCTTCCATTCTTCATCGGTCACTCCCGTTGGTTTAGTACCCAGATCTACCGCAATCCACTGATCTTTATCCACCAACAGATCCTCCATCTTGAGTTTCCACAACTCAAAACTCTGACCATTGAACTTCTCAATCTCTATCTTTCCGCTGCTCACCATCTTCTTTCACCACCAGAATCGATCTTGCAGAGCTCCCACTGAACAGGGTCTACCACAGGCCCGAGCGAAACCCCTCAGCAACAAAGGCGTCCCCTTGAAGCCAAAACAACTCTGATACCAAATGTAGGTTTTAACCCCATACGGAAATTACTTGCATACGAATTCTAAATCACAGGAAATATAAAAATGCGAGAGTATAACACATAAAACACGTATACACAGAGATTTCCCACTGGATCCCAAAACCGGGACTACCAGCTTGATTTTTTCATTATTTTCCTTTCAATGTTACAATACATATTTATACATGCCAAAGCATCCAATACCATGGACCGAAAATGATCGTGTCCAAAACCATGGACCGAAAACCATCGCGTCCAAAACCATGGACCGAAAACCATCGCGTCCAAAAAACATGTGCAAAAATCATGCACAAAACCATAGGTGGGTCCCCAACCTACATAGGGTCCAAAACCAAATTTTCCGGGGCGCTGCCCCGGACCCATAAAAGTGGGGTTACGGGTACCCCTCAAACCCCCTGTTAACTATGTGGAAAGAATATAACACAACCCAACAGTATGAACAAGTTCAAGAGGCTTACTAGCTGATCCTTCCTTCTCAGGGAAATGAGCTCTGGTTTGCTTACCAAATTGACATGATTTGCATATTGTATTTTCTAGAATGCTGATATCAGAAAGATCACGAATAGCCTGGAATTTGCATGCTTTTCTTATTTGAGAGAAGCTTAGATGCCCCAATCTTTTATGCCATAACCAGTGTTCATCATTTTTTCTTAGGTAGCACTGTTGTTGTCCTCCCTTGAGTATGTATAGGTCGTTTGGAGTTCTTATACCTTTGATCACTGTTTCTCCTTTATCAAGCTCACAAACAACACATCCATTTGATCGAAATACTACTTCATTTCCTTGATCGCACATTTGACTGACACTCAATAGACTATGCTTTAGACCATCAACATACATAACATTCCCAGCTTTAACCTTTTCTTTTAAGAGAACAGAACCTTTACCTTTTATGACAATAGGAGTGTAATTTCCAAATGAGACCTTCTTTTCTTTTTCTAAGGCCTTATATGACTAAAGTTTTTCCTTATCACTTGTCATGTGTTTTGAGCATCCACGGTTGATGTACCACTGATTTTCTTGTCCTTCTACATACAAGGCTATACCACATCTTTTTGTTTGTGATTCTTTCTTTTTCCAAGTTTTGGGACCCAATGAATTTTTCTCCTTCTGCGATGTTTGCCAAAATTTTCTCTTGCATTTAGAGACTTCATGACCGAAGTTGTTACAGATAGAGCATTCTATTTCATTTTCAAGAAGCGAAAAGTTATTGTAAGTCCTTTTCATGATCCCTGTCACATTCTTTTGATTTCGTGCTTCTCTAGTCATGATGGTCTTGTAAGAAACACATTGAGTAGCTTTGTGTCCAAAGTTATGACATGAAAAACAATGGCCATTAAAGAAATTCTTGCGATTATCGAACCTACTGACCTGGTGATTGTAGTTTCCATTGACATTCATTCTTGAAGCAAACTGAGTATGATTTACCTAAGGTTGGTTATAGCTTATGTTCATCCTTGAAGTAGATTGACCCCGATTTACTTGGTGATCTACTTTATGCCTTTGCTGACGATTGTTAAATTATTCACTGCTCTTTACTGCATCAAAATAGCTTTTAGTGGAGGTGGACAGTTTCTGTGCTTCTTCAGTATATCCAAGAGCTATCTTTATCAGAGGAGAATGCTGCACTTTGATAATTTCATTTAGGGTCTCTGATCCTTTAGCAAATCTAAGATTAAGAGCTTTTTTCTTCTCAATATGCTTTCTTAGACCCACAATTTCACATTCAAATTTTTCATTGTGCTTTTCCCTTTCAACAAGTTGGAATGTCAAAGTATCTATAATCATATTCTTTTCTTCTAAACAAATTTTAAGTTTAGAGATTTCTTCATAAAGACCATCTTCATCTAAAGCATCCAAGAAATCATCATCTTCAAAACCATCAGAAGTCTATAATCATTACTATTTTCATCTTCATCACTATTTGATAAACCATCGCTATCTTCATGCGTATAGTGGCTCTTCTTACTTACACTTTGTTTTCTATTCCATTTTTTTTATTCCTTACCTTTATCAACCTTATCCTTGTCAGGACATTTGGCAGCATAATGACCAACTCTTCCACAAGCAAAACATTTGAAAGGTACTTTACCTCTGAATCTTCTAGAACCCCGTTGAAGGTTCCTGACAAAGTTTGCTTCTTCCTCTCCTCCTAAAATATGTCCTGATTCATTGAGTTCTTCTCTTCCTGAAGCCTTGAATGCAACTTCTCTCATATCTAATGGACCACCTTTTCTCATTTCGAAAGCAGTTAGGATTCCATGCAGCTGTGTCATAGTAATACTATGAAGATCCTGCTTTTCTTCTATGGCAGAAACTTTTGATTCAAACTTAGAAGACAAGGATCTTAAAACCTTTTCAACTAAAGTAACTTCTTTGATCTCTTCACCCAAGTTTTTCATGCAATGAACAATCTCATATATACATAGGGAGTAATGAGCTATACTTTCATCATTGTGCATTTTGAGAGTTTCATATGGAATTCTAAGAGATTGTAGTTTTGCACGTTTTACCTAATTGTCTCCTTCATAGCTTAGAACGATCTTGTCCCATATTTCTTTGGCAGTTTTGAGCTACATAACCTTGACAAATTCTGATTATGACAGACTACCCAATAATGTATTGACGACCTTGGCATTGGTTTCATATTGATTTTTACCTGTCGTATGTGTAGGAATTGCTGAGGGAAATGTATATCCTCCTTCCATGATTTCCCAAACATCTTTTCCTAGAGATTGAAGATAGGTTGTGGTTCTTACCTTCCAATAAACGAAGTTGCTCCCATCAAAGATTGGAGGTCTAATGGACCCCTCTCTTTCGTAGTTACTCATGATGATAGATCTTCCTTCAAGCAATCAAGCTTCTTTTGAAGGACCTTCTCTGATACCAATTGTTGGAGTTAATACTGAGATGGGGGGGTGGTGAATCAGTGTTAGCAAGTCAATAATATTTCATTTCCATATTCTGCTTCATATACACTACTTCAGTTAATGAAACTTGCATGTATACACAATTGTATATAAGGCAACTAGCGTATACCTTGTAAACTTATAATTTAGTTAATTCTTCATATGTTGATCTTTAATATGTGCATCAAAACCATATAAACAGTAACGTGGAGCAGTAAAAACAAAACACACAGTCACACACATGAACACAAGATATAAGGTGGAAACCCAATGTGGGTGAAAACCACTTGCTGCAGTCGTCTCTATCTTTCTTTTAATAAGAAAATTCTTTTTACAATATTTTGTACTGGTGCAGTCTTATACTAGTACGTAGGCTTCTACCTGCAGATGGCTACAACCTTCTCTTGTTTTCTAGCTTCTCCTAGAAGGGAGCTACAACCCCCTAGCCCTTGTACTATCTGATGTAATAATATGTAGATGTTGACCTACAGAAGGCTACAACCTTCTTTTTTCTTCCAGGGACCACGTTTCATAAATTTTCAAACTGGATCCATCAATAACATCAATCAAATGTCAAATATATCTGCATCAACCAATCTCCTTTGTACCAACCAAAACTAAATAAAAAAATCACTTCTCTGAATGCTGTAATTAGAATACAGTAACAATAACTAGAACCCAATCCAGAACGCAAAACACTGCAATAGCAATCAGAAGTAGCTAAAGCATATTTTATGAGGTGTACGCTACTTCAATGTGATGAACCTGCATGCATACGCACATGTATCAAGGTAAACCTGCGTATACGCACTTTTGAATTGCCGAAACAACGTGTATATGCGCCTTTGCTATAATGAACCTGCATATAGATCTGTAAATGATGATTTAACCTTTACAATTATTCAGACATCAGTTATACCCAGATCATCATATTTATAGATTACGACATGCGCTAATTATTAAGATAAAAGATCAAAAACCACACAAAGATACTTCTCTTCAAGCTTTAAGATCTAGACCCATAAATAGAACTTATCCTTCATCAAGTGCTCAGGTTCATCCTTGATTCAAATCTAGCTGTGCACCATAACCCAATAACCTGTAATCTAGATCTTGCTCTTCATTAGATATTCAATTCATGAGTTCCTTTGCCTAATTATCTTCTCCTCCTTTTATAATCATAGGCCTTACTCAATACCATGGTCCAAAACCACTTAGAATCAATACCTTGGACCAAATACCTGGGGTCAACACGTCAGACAAGATACCTTGGACCAATACCATGGATCACAATACCATGGACCAAATACCACGGACCAAAACCAAGTTTTCCAACATGTACGCACCTTTCCTTTTGTGAAAGTGTGTGTGTATGCCATATGCTCCTTTTGGTCTGCAAACCCACGTGTACACATGGCTTGGTCAATGACAACCTGCGTATATCTCTCTTTCTTCATTCTGTGAGCACTGTGATCTGTCATTTGTGAGAGTTGCCATCGAGGACAACATCTGTGTCATAGTGCCAAATCTGTGCCATAATGGCAACAAGCTCCACTCTCCACATGAGAGGTCGAGCCTTCCCATCAATAATTTAAATAAGAATTCTACTGCCTTTGTTAGGTCCCTATAATACTAGTGTATTCCCTCATTGTTATTGTCAGTGTAGCCTCCTTATTGTTATTATTGTGACCATGCAGTCCCCATATTATTATTGTGCCCCATGGAATCCCACTATTGTTATTGTTGTTCCTTTACATTATTATTGTTATGTCAGCTCTGATTATATTGTGACCCCTTAGACTCTTATATACAGAAAGGATTTTTTGTCATTTGAATCATCCAAGGATTGTTCATCTATGTAATGTAAAGGAGGTTTCACCCTCGAAGAGGCTAAATTTTGAAGTCGTTGATCTATTTCTTCTTCTATTTTGTGGGCTGGTTGCATAGCAATTGGTATCAGAGCTTTGGATTCTAGGGTTTCACTGCTTCTAATAGGTCATCGGGGAATTTTCGCTATAACTTTTTTCTATGAAGATTCAAAAGCTAAAATTGAAACCACACAGATTCAAAATCTTGGTGAACCTCTTGTACGAATTTCAGATATTTTCTCACTATATTTTTGGATATATGATCAAAGGAATTTAGGGTTTTTGTAGGCTCCAAAATTCCATCCAGACATGTGACCTTTGTAAAATCGTCATAAATTTCTCTTTGAGCATCAGATTTAAATTTTGTAAAAAGTGATAGAAATAGGACATACTATAGTTGGTTGGATATCATTTTCAGGGCTGAAGGTCAAAACAATGACACATGGCACTCTGTACAAGTTCTCTCTACTGAACTAATCTATAATCAGGTTATCACGGAAGATTGGGCAAAACTCTTTCTTGAAGAATCCAATCTCAATAAGACATGTAGGGATGCAAATCAGACTCAGAGGGATACCACAAGGCAAAATTTTAGACCTTGGAGATATGAAATTATAGATATATAATAGATTCAATATCGAGATCCTAAAAAGTGAAAAAAAAAATGTGTATTTTTTAAAATTTGCATAAGTTTTGTTTGAAAAATTTGTTTGAAGTGATTCAAAGGGCTTGGTGAAGCATAATTATCATTAACTTAGGCCCCGAATAAAGAAAATGGAGACACCTAGTAAGCAAACAGAATATCTGCTATGACACATGAAGAAGAGCAAGAAATGAAACATGATATATCAAAATAGCGAGACCAAGTGAAACAACTTTCGCTCTCACAAAAAGTAACAAAAGCTAAGATCGATGGTATAGAAGAAAAATTTAAAGGCAACATGGAAGATTTAAAGAAACTCTTGTCAAATTTTCTACAATAAATGCTTCCTAATGGTGGAAAGGTTATAGAGGAAACTCATGAAGAGAACAAAAGAAATGTTAATCATGATTTCATAGACTCTAACGTTGGATTGAAGACCCACCATATTCCAAAGATCGATATGAGGAAGTTTGATGGAAAGGATCCTGTAACATGGATACTAAATATGGAGTAATATTTTTATCTCCATAATATGAAACACACACAAAAGGTACACATTGCATATTTATATATAGAACCCAATCAGTTTGTATGGTATCGATGACTTTGTTCTCATAAACCACTTGTCACTTGGTCAATTTTTATGGAGGAAATGATAACACATTATGAGGATACAAAGAGAAACACCTTCTTTAGCCAATTGATAAATCTCAAACAAAAGGGTTCAATGGCAGAGCACATTGAGGACTTCCAAAAATTGAATATAAGGGTAAATGATATTCCAGAGAAGTGTAGGATTGATGTCTTCATAGGGACTTTAAGGGATAACATCTAACACGAGGTTCACCTTTGGGAACCTAATTCATTGAAGAAGGCATTCGGGTTGGCAAGAATAATTTAAAGAGTAATTATGGCAACAAGGAAGCCTGCCACTCACAACTATAAATATGGAAGTGTTGTTGCTCCTAGCCTTCCACAACCTACAAGTTTGACACCACAAAAATTGGAAGAAAAAAGAGAAAAATGGCTTTGTTACAGTTGTGATATAAGATACACTAAAGGTCATAAGTGTGTTGAGAAGAAATTAATTTACATAGATTGGGAAGAGGAGGAAAAAAAGGAACAAGAAATGTCAAAAGAAGAGGATATACACCATGAAGCAGCCCAAAATAAATAAGAAATGAATTAGACCATATCTTGTAATGCATTGAAAAGAATTACGACCCCTCAAACTCTCAAGATAGAAGGACATATCAAGAAGAAAAAGGTAATAGTGTTGATTGATTCGGGTAGTACCCATAATTTTATTCGTTGTAGTATAGCCAATGAATTGAATTGCTTTCTATATCCAACACTATAATGTGAAGTGACGTTTGTAAATGGAGGAACTATAAATTTCTCTGGAAAGTGCCATAGTATCAAACTATCCATGGGAGAATATGTATTGAATAGTCCAATTCTTTCCATTCCAATGGGTGGTGTGATGTTGTACTAGGATTTTAATGTTTACAATATTTGGGTATGATAGATTTTAATTTTCAAGAACTTTTCTTGATTTTTTTTGGGAAGGAAAGAAATTTGAATTAAGGGGTATAACATGGAAACCACAAAAAATAATAAACTCTAATGGAATGACAAAGCTTCTAAAGAAAGAATAACGGGGCATAATTGCACAATTATGTCCACTAGAGGTTCAAATATTGAAATCATCTATTTCTCCAGATCTCCAAAAAGACTTGGATAATCATTCTAAGGTTCAAGAAGTGGAATATCACATCGATAATCAACAACACATTCTCCAACTCTTAAAGGATAACCTCACTTTGGCGAAGAATAGAATGAAACAACAGGCATATCAACATCACAATGAAATAAGTTTTGATGTAGGTGAATTGGTATTTTTACAGCTACAACCATACAAAAAAATGTCCCTTAAGAAAGCTAAGAAGGATAATTATCACCAAAGTTTTATGGTCCTTATAACGTGTTGCAAAAGATTAGTGCTATTGAATACAAATAGGAGTATCCTGCATCTTCCCGAGTGCACCCAGTTTTCCATGTTTCATGCTTAAAGAAGGTTATAGGTGACAAGATCCCAGTTCAAACAATATTTCTAGAACTTGACGAGGGAGGAAAAATCATATTGGAACCTAAAGAAATCATGGAAATAAGAACTCACCAACTACAAAATCGATCAATTTCAGAGTATCTCATCAAGTGGAAGGACTTACTTGCTGAAGATTCCACATGGGAGGATGAGAATTTTATACAGAACCATCCATAAATACTCAAGCGTTGAGGACAACACTTTTTTGAAGGAGAGGGGCATGTTAGGTCCCTATAATACTAGTGTATTCCCTCATCGTTATTGTTAATGTAGCCCCCTTAATGTTATTATTGTGCCCATTTAGTCCCCATATTATTATTATTGTGCCCCATAGAAGCCCATTATTATTATTGTGCCCCATAGAAGCCCATTATTATTATTGTTGTGCCCTTACATTATTATTGTTATGCCAGCTCTGATTATATTGTGACCCCTTAGACTCCTATATACAAAAAGGAGGTTTTTTAATTTAAATCATCCGAGGATTGTTCATTTTTGTAATGTAAAGGAGGTTTCCCCCTTGAAGAGGCTAATTTTGAAGTCATTGATCTATCTCTTCTATTTTGTGAGTTGGTTACATAACAACCTTCTTCCATAGATCCATATAGGTCTCTGAAGGCTGCCCACCCAAAGGTGTCATCACTAAACCATGCAATAAGACACAATTACTAGGAGGATGCTCAGAGAGGAGGCAAACATATGCCTTTGGGGGAGGTAAGGTCGGATTACATAAAACATTTTTCCAGTTCCCGCGACTGCACTTTTCCTTCACCACTAATGCCTGCAACTCTTTAATCCTCATACCCATTAAATAATTGTCTTTCCCAAGAGACCTCTTAAACCAACCTTAAAACCAATTTGTAGTGGCACGAGGTGAATTATGCCTCCATCTAATTGTCATTAAAACTCTTGGATGATATGTCGTCCTCCCTAGATGGTTAATAATCTGTCTATGGTGTCTTCCTCCAAGCATATGGAACTCAATAGAAACCTAAATAAGTTACCTTGAAACTCCAAATGATAGCCAAGTGGATACATAACTTGTTCCTTAGCCCATTGATACACCATGCGAAGAGTAATTATTTTGACCATTATATTCCTATCAATGCCATCATTATTTTCCATGTGCTCCTGATATAACATGATACAACTATGGAATGGGAATAATTCCCAATTCACTTCTGTTTAATTCAAATTTTCCATCCCCTAGCTCCAAGCCTTGGTTCACCATTTCATTGGCATCATGGTTGAGGTGGAAAAGAATGAGGAATAGGGAAAATTTTTCAAATTTTTGTTGGAAATAATACTAAGAGGGGGGGTGAATCAATATTATCTGGTCAATTATTTTCTTTTCAAACCCAGAACATATACACTACTTCAGTTAGAGAAAACTGCGTATATACGCAACTACAGATAAGGAAACCCGCATATACCATGCAGACTTATAATTTAATATATTCTACAGATGTTGAACATTAATCTGTATATTAGAATCATATAAACAGTAACCAGAAACAGGAAAATAGAGCAGAAGACAATCACACACAAGAACACAAGATATAAGGTGGAAATCCAATGTGGGTGAAAACCACCTGCTGCAATATGTCTCTATCTTTTCAATTAGAAACTTCTTTTTACAATGATTCTGTACTGGTGCAGTCCTTTTACCAGTACAGTAACAGTAGTAACAGTAATCACACACCAATTATGAACCCAGAACACTGTAGCTAAACAATAGAAGCAACTAAAACATAATTCAAGAGACATACGCTACTTCACTATTCTGAAACCTGCGTGCATACGCTTCTGCGTCAAGACCAACCTGCGTATACACTTCTTTCACTTGCAGAAACTCCGTGTATACGCCTCTTCGTCGAAACCAACCTGCGTATACGATTCTTTCACTTGCAGAAACTGCATGTATACGCTTCTATGTCGAGACCAATCAGCGTATATGCTTCTTTCACTTGCAGAAACTGCGTGTATACGCGCCTTAGCTTCACTGAACCTGTGTACATATCTATAAAGGATAATTCACTCTTACAATCATTCAGACATCAGTTAACCCAGAGTATCAGATTTATAGATCAAGCGTGCACCAGATATCACAGATCAAAATCATACATAGATACCACTATTCAAGCTTTAAGATTTTGACCCATCAAGAGAAATTATCCTTCCTTTTTGCGCTCAGGTTCCTCCTTCATTCAGATCCAAATCTGTACCATAACCCAATCACTAGTATTCCAGATCTAGCATGTTATCATATTTTCAATGAATCAGATGATTCTTTGCCTAATGGTCTTCTTCCTCTTTTATAGTCTTGCCTTTCACAATACCACAACCCAAAACCATAATAGATCAATACCAAGGACCCAATACTTGGGATCAACACATCAGAAAAGATACCAAGGTCCAAAACCATAGGTTCAAATACCAAGGACAAAATACCACGGACCAAAAATGAGATCTCCCACATGTCTCCACATGTACGTGCTTTTTCCCTGCATGAAAGTGCATGTATACACATACGCGACTTTTGAATGACTAAACCACGTGTATACCCGCCTTCGTCATGGAGAACCTGCATATATATATTTTTCTTTCATTTTGAGACCCTGAACTGAGATCTATCACCATCGTGAGTTGCCATCAAGGACAACACCTATGCCATAGCACCAAACCTGCCAAACCTGTGCCATAATGCCAACAATCTCCCCCTTTGGACTTGATGGCAACCCCAAGATCCTCAAGATCATTCTCCCCCTTTGTCATCAAGGGCAAAGGGTTGTGCTCCCCCCTGAGTACATGATGAAATCTCTGCTCTGCTGTGCTGACCAAGCTCCCCCTAACTTGTAGTCAAGGTCTACAAAAAGATGTTCTTCAAGAAGAGCCATGACTTATACATCATAAAAGACCTTCCTGTCACCAACAGACTCTATACATACATCCATCACCCAACCAAGTGGGAATACACCATAAATTTACATAAGACAACCAAGTACATTACATCTTTCATCCCAGGCATAGTGGGGAAACCAAAATAGGCTGTTACATGACCTTGATATATACATGACATAGAGACGAAACATCTAGAGCAAGAATATGAAAGACATTAATAACAATATCAGCAGCATCTGTCAAACACTATGCAAATCAACAACCATGTTCTCCTTCTGCATTAGATCCTCCTGAAACCAAAAACAACTTGTGTACACGAACCAAGAGCTTCTAAGGGAATGCCAACAATGCATTGTTAGAAGATTATCTGCTCCCCCTGAACTTGTGCCAGATGGTCTCTGTCAGACCCATATCAGACTCTCTTCAACTAGAGTCTGTCCCCACTGATTTCCTTCAACCAACATATACGTGAATGTACCTGCATAAAACTACATATGTACGCGGATCCTTCTCATGCAACTCGCGTACAACCTCTTTTCTTAGAAATAGACAGGTTTCAACAACAAGATGATGCATCAAATACTCCCATCTTTTGTCTGAGGTATTCAAATGTCTCCCTGGGTAGTGGTTTGGTGAGTATATCAGCAACTTGTTCCTTAGAGGGAACATACTCCAACTTGATATTTTGTTCAAGCACTTGTTCCCAGAGAAAATGATATTTGATAGGTATGTGCTTGGTATTTGAATGCATGACTGGGTTCTTTGAAATGCTGATTGCACTTGTATAATCACAAAAGATGGAGATAGGTGGTGTACACGTGATTTGAAAATCCTGCAAGATTTGCATCATCCAAAGGAGTTGAGTGCAACAAGATGCAGCAGCTACATATTCCGCTTCAGCTGTAGATAAAGCAATAGAGCTCTATTTCTTACTGAACCAAGATACTAATCTGGAACCCATAAAGAATGCACCACCACTTGTGCTCTTTCTGTCATCCACGCTTCCAGCCCAATCTGCATCTGTATAAGCATGAAGAGTGAGATCTGTATCTCTAGGATACCATAAGCCATATGTTTGAGTTCCTTGAAGATACTTGAAAATTCTCTTTACTGCTTGAAGATGAGTTTCCTTAGAATTTTCCTGAAATCTTCCAACTATTCCCACTGCATGCATGATGTCTGGTCGGGTACCTGTCAAATAAAGTAGACTTCC
>APFE031195487.1:86737-98857 GCA_000404065.3 Pinus taeda | reverse complement strand
TTTTTTCAAAATAATTTCTTCTCTATTTTATTATTAATATTACAACTATCCTTTGTTCCTTAAGGATATTCATTGAAAACTCTTTCCTAGCATGTTTTTATAACTCTGATGCTTCAACAAAAAGTATGGAAGATAAGAATAACTACGAATATAAAGAAAATAAAATTTGTAACAAATCCTATATTTGTAAAGGTAATTTTTTAAGATTAAATTATTTGATAAATCAATTAGCATTTTGAAATCTCCAAATACCTATAAGACTTTTAATTCAATTTGTTTGTTATTGTTTTCGAAAGAGACTTTAAAAAAATATAACAATTGGTTTCAAAGAAAAGGATAACCCTTGCACTATATATACACATGCTATATGGCATTTTTTGTATTGTCATATTTAATCCTATTATTTTACATTATTTTATTATCCTACTTACTGAGTGATAGACTTCTTGTGCTTGATTCCAATAAATACTATTAGTATACGCATGATCTATATGTATGCTAGTTACAGACCCACACCTTGCACAATTACACTAGTATTATAAAGCTTAAAATGTTAGATGATTAAATAAATGGTTAAGCTTAATTAATGATCAAGTTTATGGTTAATCTTAAGCTTGATTAATGACTAATGTTGACAAGTGATTAATTAAACTTAAATTATTGGCTTATAATTATTAAGTTCTAATTGAATACACTTATTAATATTAAATTGATTAGATTCTTGTGAATATGTAAGATTCACTAATATGACTTAATATTATTTCATTTATTATTTTATTGTTTATTACCCCTCAAGCTGACAAGTTATATCCTCAAATTTATTTTTGATTAAATATTGTTTTTTGTTATTTCATTTCTCTCAATCTAACAAGATGCCCCCTCAAAGTTATTTTAGGATAAGGCATCCAGGGAGGTGGAAGTCAAAGTCATTAAATTCAAAGGGAGGGGGGAATTCATGGCCTTAATGGTAGGTAGTTGGGGTGGGTGAGTGGGGGAGACATAAGTGGAAGGAGATGAGAGGTGTGTATTTTGGGGGGGGGGGTGTCTTTTGTTTTTTTTTTTTTGGCTATAGACTTTGAAGGGAGAGGGTGGAGGAGAGAACACAAGGGAAAGGAACAAAGGAGAACTCATGTTATTTATTTTGGCTGTGGTTGGAGAGCCCTAGACCTTTTTTGTGGACATACTATGGTTGTTATTGGACTTGGGCTCGAAGGGCTAGTGAACCTTTGGAGTTTCCATGAGCTAGGAAGTTATATAGACATTCCTAGTTTATAGAGTGGAAAATTCAATTGGGCGGCCCCAACAAGATCACCCCAATTGAGCCACTATATTGTAATGAAGTATGCATTTTATTTCCAATTAATTCATGTGAAAGGTAGAAAGTCAAATATGTTATTCTTATATATGCTATGGTGAAATAAATTGAATTGTTGAATTCTAAATAAATCATTCTATATTTGTAAATTTTGTAGTTAAATTAGTTTTTGTTAGAGGACCTTGGTTGGGTCCTCACACATGGTATCATAGCTTGGATTTAAAATGTAGGGCCTAAAATAGCCATTACCCTTACCTATAAAAAAGCCTTGTGTTGTATTAGGTTGTGACAAGATACAAAGGTTTGATTTGTCGAGTCTTCCATTCAACCTATAAAAAAAAGGAAAAAGGGCACCATAAGCTTCAATTTGAATAAAAGTACATCTTACGAAACATTATGCAATTTAAAACTCACTGTGAAACGATGATAACATAATAGTATATAAGACTAACTATATAGAAGGGCCACAAGTTTGAACTCTCGACCTCCCACAAACAAACAAACAAATTTCCATAATGTGTCAATCAAGAGATCCAAGTTACGAGAAAACATTTACAAGAATATGAATAAGAATGAATATTATTAGAAAGTAATGTAGGGATACACAAGTTTTAAAATAAACTACCTCCCATGCTGATTTTTCTATGCTCTTACCTACTAGCAACTCTAATTTGTCACCTCTCCTGAGTACTTTGTCAATATGTAGAGGTAAATATAGCATAAGTATATACATGAAAAAAATCAATAAGAATTATGTAAAGTGATGGCACAAATATATAAGATTAATAGTTGCGATGCAAGCATGTCCCTTCCTCTACCACTAATTAATTGGTTAAGGTTGTGTGGAGTGCTGAAGAATCACAATGAAAGCTTATTTCACACTCCCACATTCCGTGCAATGACATATTGCAGAAAGAAACACCTAATAGAATTTGTAAGATGACAAACTTTCACTTAACTAAATAATTAGCACAGATGTTTATCTGATTGACACAAGTCACTATTACAAGGTCCAAACACAAGCATGCTATCCATATCATCTATACACATCAAACCATATACCGATATAACCAAGGATTGCCAATAAACATTAATATTTCTAACATATTACATCATGTAATGTTTGTAATGATAACATGTGACATGCAAACCGTTGAAAGCATTTAGTACTAGAACATGCGAGAAAGGAAAATTGTGCAAGGAATCCATATATGGGAAAGTTGTGTTGAGACGAAAATGTTTACAAAGATGTGGGAACCTACAGTGATGGATACTAACTATAGTGCAGATGACTTTGCACTCAACATTTGTTAACTTTAGGTATGTCCTATGCTTAGAGCAATTTATTTCAATTTTCATAATTAGCTCAATATCTTTTCCAGATTAGCAATCACATCAACATTAAAGTAAACTGCAGATAGAACATAAACATAAATCGCAAAAGACAAGACAAGACAAGACAAGAGGACACAAGATGTGGTGCTAGCCAGTGAAAAACCCCAATGTGGGGAAATACATGATCAATTATTCTTATATTTTCTTCGATAGTTCAGCAGAGAGAGAGAGAGAGAGAGAGAGAGAGAGAGAGAGAGAGAGAGAGAATACATTTACAACAGAAGTCAACACTTTGAATTATCTAGATAAGAGCATAGATCATCTATAAGAAGATGATACATGATATGAGTTGAAGACATGTTGCTTCAATTGATTCCCCAAGGTGACTCCTTCACCTATTATTGTGTTGCATCTCGTCATCATGCTTCACCTCACCGTGTTACACCATGCTGCACCCATCATCACAATGCTGGACCTTATGACCTTGTTGTACACATCATACTGCGGTACCTTATGCTGCACTGCTATCCCAGTGTTTAGCACTATTGTACCTTGTTCCACTACTACACCATGCTGTCACCCATGTGCTTGCTGCACCATTGCTGCTTTGTGTACTTATTGCAGCAAGTAACATACGACTGTCCCAATGTGCTTGCAACACTATGCTTGTTGCACCTTGTTGTTGTTGTTGTCCCATGTACCATACTATTACAACACCATGAACTTGCTACACTAAATACAATTGTCCCATGTACCATACCATTACGTACAACCACCATGTACTTGTTGTTGCTGCTGTCCTATTGTGCCACTGCTGCACAATGTCATAGTTGCCCTAATCATTATGCTGTCCCAACATGCTGTTGTCCTAACATGCGCTATCCCAACATGCTGTTGTCCCATCATTATGCTGTCCAATGAGTTTGCAGCACCATGTACCTTTGCTACCATGTCACAACTGTTGTAACATCATAGTGTGCTATGCTTTCCATGTTGTCTAGCCATGCTTTCCAAGTTGTACATGCTTACACTGATTCTTCTAACAACACTCTCATCATCAAATTATCCTCATAATTATACTTGAAGGCTGGTGCACTGTTGTAGTTCTGTAACTCTGGTTAGGGCATCAATAGTACCCTAACAACCACCTCTAAACTCAGCAAGAATCCTTGAAAAGAGTGCAGCTTACCTCCCATGAGAAGCTGATGTCCATACATCCCTTTGCAATATCTAGGGCAGCCTCCACATTGTCCCTTTGACCCTTTATATGACGGCTAAGACTCTGTTGTTCACACAACCCTTCACGTTGTCCCTTTGACCCTTCATGCTATAGCTAAGAATCTCTTGTTTGATTGCAGTTAGGGCTGAATTAGACCAATGTTTAGGGCTGGATTAGATCAGCATTTAGGGCAGCCTTTTAGGTCTATGTTAGGGTTGTCTTCCATCTGCATCTAGGGTTGTAGGCCTCCTTCTAGACTTGCGTAGAGACCAACGTATAGGTTAGGGCTCCTTCTTGATATCATTAGGGCTTCTATTCATGACTTGCATCCTCTAGATTAGGGTAGTGTATTTCTTCTTCTTGACTTCGGCTAGGGCAGTCTAATTCCTCCAATGTCTAGGGCTACCACTCCTAGTTTTATCTTCCACTAAAACTGAAGACAAGTGGAGAGAAATCAAGATAGAAGTGTGTGTGAAATGACTCTCAAGTCATATCCTTTTATACTAAAACATTGAGCACATGTGGGGTTTATTTGGTTGCTAGCCAAGCTTGACGAATTGTCTTATAACACAAATAAATTCATAACTCCATGAATACTTATGGGAATCAAATGATCTTTAGATCAATCCTACACCTCTCGATGAGAGGATTCCAAGAAAAATATCAGCTACCATAAATAAGATGACCCACATGGGGTTTGGCCCTAGTTGCCAATTTTAACAACATTGAAAAATTAATTAAGGCTTAATAGTACTATTAATAACTATTCAGTGAATCAATGTGCAATCAAGCCATCACTCAAGTGCTTAATAACATTTACTATGATGTATTGTGTAATGATTACTAGTTGTAAGCATATCAATAAAATTGTATCTATCAATATTATAAAATAGTATTTTCGACATTAATTCGATGAATCAACATATAACAATCACATTGTTTGAGTGCTTAATATCATTTATTGTTTGTAAACAAGTCAATAATATGCATAAGTCTATATAACAGTATTTATCATAGGAAATTGAAATGATGTGTGGATTTCCTTCACACACTTCTTTAAATTCAAACATTTCTTCTGCGTAATGGAAGCTTCCTTCACACCTCTGTACTCTTCACAAAGAAATTACATCATTCATCTGCTTAATAGCATTTACTCTGCCACATTGTCTAATTATTATTCATTGTAAACATATCAAGAAGATCATATTTATTGACATTATAAAATAGTCTTTTTGGCATTTATTCATCGAATCGATGCATAATTAGCACATCATTCAAGTTCTTAGTAGCATTTACTGCTTGTAAACAAGTCAAGAAGATGCACAGGTCTCTGCAAATAGTATCCATTATATCAGATTGAAATGATATGCTTCATACACTTCTTGTAGATTGCCTCATTTTCCGACAACATTTTGGAAAATTGTTACATAGATTCAATTAACCTCTCGTGGCATGCAAGACATGTAATAAGGACATCCTTCAAGTGCTTAAGAGCATATTAAAATAATAATTAAGGCTTAAAAGGTCCCTTCTTGTCTAATGTAAGCACTTATTTAGTGAATCGACGTACAACTAAGACATCATTCCAGTGCTTAATATCATTAATGCATTGTGTAATGATTACTACATGTTAACAAATAAAGAAGATCATATCCATCGATATTATAAAATAGTATTTTCATTGTTTATTCAACCAATCCACTCATAATCATGGACCCACAACTAGTATCTGTTCTCGTAGACTAGAAGGGTGTGCAGAAGAATGACATGTATGGCAAAACCTTTGTCCCCTCTTTTTTGACAGCTTCACATACATTACCCCTCCGTACATATCAACTTACTGCAACAAAAATTAATAGATATTAAAAACTTAATTAAGGCTTTAATCCCATTATTAACATATATCTTTTCAGATCTTATTGGAAAGTATTATTGAAATCATAAGCATTCATAGCAGAGTAATGATAAAATCATTATATATCTAAAGTTTATGTGAATTCAAGCCTATTGAATTTTGATAGTGGTTTTTATTTATTTGTGCTAAAGAGTTGTTGTGTTTTTATGTTGTTTACAGTAAGAAGAAATTGTAATGGTTTCCTCTTGTCTAAAGGTTGTCTAGGTCAGAACGAGCAAGGGAACACAAATAAATAAAATATGGACCCTTTCCCCAAATATAGAAATGAAATGAAGCTTAAGTATTCTTTCTTCAGTGTTACAAAAAGAAACATGGCACAATATACATCACTCAGTAAACCCATAATATTTATGATGTCAAGGGCCAAATTTCATAACACGGGGAGGAATGAAGCAACAAGTCCAATTGACATTTCTGAGAAACTCATAGCTTATAGATCCAATATTTATGGCAAGTGCATTTATAGTATTGTTTTATTTAGTTTGCTCAATTATCATCTTGTTGTGAATGAGGACGATGAAGAAGTTGAGAGACCTTTGTAATGCAATACAAAAAGAGGAAATTATTTATATTTGTAGTTTGCTCAATGCTAAAATATAGTAGCCATTAAAGATAAGAAATTAGAGAATGGGGTGACAGCGAATCCATGATTTGTTGTGAAAAATATGTAGGTATGTGTAAAGGCCTCAGTGTGAGATTTGTGTTTAGCAAGGATATGTACATATGAAGAGAGATTTCCGAAATGATGTAACCATGATAATTGCTTCAACAATACTGCCTTAGAAGTCATGTGGGTAGATCTCTATTTGCTACACATGTTACTTAGATAGAATCAAATTGAATATAATAAAGTATCAACTGTTATTTGTCCAAATTGCATGAAATATGGCCTTTGTTCTGATTGCATGTAATCTAGTTATTGCTTACTAATTTTGTTATCTATATTTGCGTCAATATTGATAGTTATTATGTCGTTGCAATTATTTTTATGACTATTTAAAGAAATGCAACTAGTGAAGCATGCAGATTTATCATGCATATTTGGCCTTGGAAATTTAAAACTGATCAAACAAGTTCAACTTTGTTATTGACTTTTAGCGAATTGAAAGGAATGCTAAAATGCACAAACAAATGCATAAATAGTTTTAAAAACATTTTTGTTTTTGCATCTTGAATCAATTTATTTAATCAAAGAAATAAATAGTTTAATAAATTGTATTATTAGACTCCGTGAAAACCCAAAACATCTAAATAATATGCAATGCACTCCGCATTATTTGTGTCACATAACCATTTCATGTTGGCATTATGACAAATGTGTTGTCCTTGATGGAAACCTACTTAATAAATATACCAACATGATGGTAGCAGGATGAGTATTCAGGCTAGTACAGATGTGATAGAAAGATTGGACAAAGGAATATCAATTCAAAGATAGAGGAATGATAAAGATGATGTTTGAAGAAGTATAAACAGGTTTTGTGAAGAAAAGACGCATACATGCATAAGTATGGTGAAGCAAAGTCACGTATACGTAGATTCTGTGAAGCAAAGCCACTTACATACACATGTATGACGAAGAAAAGTCGTGTATATGTAGGTAATTGTTTGATATGAAATAAATGTGCATCTAGGAATGTGATGATGGATTAGATCTTATAGATCTAAAATCACTACACATTGAATAATATGCTTATGGGTTGATAGATTTGTGACCACGATATTATGATGTGTGTCTTCTACAATATGTGCCTAGATTTGGGTTTGATTGATGATTTGTTGTGCAATGAAGGTATTATTCAGTAGTTATATATCTATACATAGTTTTTCTTCAGAAAGATCACATACATATGCAGATTAGATTTTGGGTAGTCACGTATCGATTCTGCAGTATGGATAGATCTATACCCATGTATGCTTCTTGAAAGGAACATACATACACAAAAGTGTCTTTTAAGGATCGTGTACATATGCTAGGGTTTTGTTAAATATGATGTCTGATCAGTGTTGTTGTGTTTGTTGTTGTTTTCCGATGAAGTCTTCCATGTTTAACAATGTTGATTGAGGTTGAACTGATTATGTTATGAAATGTTGAATAGTAATGATGTTTCTATAATATGATTTGTATTTGGTTCAAAGATCTGTGACAAGGTCAGTATGTGTTTCAGTGATTGATTTCAGTAGTGCAGCAATTCAATTTCAGGGTTTAGTGTTTTGAGATCTGTACGTGGGTTCATTGAAGAGAAAGCATACATACGTAAGTATGTCTCATAATAATAGCATATATATTCTAACATGAGATTGACCAGGGTTTGCAGTGACATGATCTAGATTCTATAATGAATAGTAAGTGGTTTGACATCTAATGAAGAATATATAGTGAATTGAGATGATCTAGTTTCTTTGGTTGTTTGGGATTTAGTAATTGGTTTATTCAATAATTTGGTGATTAAGTTGGTTTAGTAATTTGATACAATGATTGGTTTTAATTTGTTATTTGATATTGGGCATAAATGATGGTAGTGGGTCTAGTCTGAAAATATGATGAAAGGTGGCCTATAGGTTGTGATGTTTTGAGTAAGGTGGATCCAGTATGAGAATTATGAAACATGGTCCATGAAAGTGTTGAGCATTGGAGCCTTCAATAAGAGAATCAAAGCTTCCTTCCAATGGTAGCTGGTAAATTAGATCAAGGAGTTTCGGAGCTCCCTTCTGGTGGGTTCCGATAAATGAGATCAAGGGGTTGGATCTCCCTTCCAGTGGGTGCTAGAGAACGAGAAAAGGTTGTAGCCTTTTGTAGGTGGGTGCCTGTGTGATAGTATGAGTCTGCACCAGTACAAGATTGTAAGAATTTTTTCATTATAATAAAAGATGAAGATAGAGATGACATCAACGATGGTTTTCTTCCACATTGTATTTCCACCTAAAAAATTCCTGGTGTTGATGTGTGTTGATCTATTGCTTATGTGTGATGGTTTATTCTATTCTTACTGCACATGGTTACTGTTTAATTAATGCCTAATGAAATATTGATACACTGGTTAAAATTAAATAGATGATGAATTAACTAAAAAGTTAGTTAACTATACATACACTAGTTGTATGGATAATAGTCACATACACACGTAAGTTTACTTCATTATAGTCACGTACAAAAATCTGAATAAGAAAAGAAAAGTTCAAGTGAGTCTTTAAAATATTGATTCACCTCCCCCACCCCCCCAGTATTTTTCCCAACATTTCATTATAAAAATAGTGTGATCATAATTACAGAAGTAGATATCACAAGACATAACGAAAGGAGAAAAAAATAGGCAAGAAACAAAGAAATATGCAAAATATTTCATTGATCAGAGTGCACATATATGAAAGAATATTTGATTGTGTAGGGGAATATTTCATTGTGGACATGAATTTTGTAGGTTTTAACCCCGTACAGAAATTACCTGCATACGAATTCTAAAACACAGAAAATAAACAATGCGAGATCATAACACATAAACCACATATACACAGAGATTTTCCTTGGGATCCCAAAACCGGGACTACCAGCTTGATTTTTCATTATATTCCTTTCAATGTTACAATAGGTATTTATACATGCCCAAGCATCCAATACCATGGACCAAAAACCATCATGTCCAATACCATGGACCGAAAACCATCACGTCCAAAAAACATGTGCGAAAATCATGCACAAAACCATAGGTGGGTGCGCCCAACCTAACATAGGGTCCAAAACCAAACTTTTCCAGGGCGCTGCCCCAGACCCCGTAAAGTGGGGTTACGAGTGCCCTTCAAACCCCCAGTTAACTACGTGGAAAGAATAGAATACAACCCAACATTCTCCCACTTTTTGTTTTCTTTCCACAAGGGGCCATAAGAGAGCTTAGTCATTTTCCCAGCACTTAAATGCCCATTGTCTCTCTACACCAAGAGAACTTCTCAGAGCTCACAGATTTTGTCAATGCATATGCAGTATTCTTCAAAGTGTCCACCTTGATCAACAACACCTTTTTTTTCTTCTATCATATCCCTCACAAAGTGATACTGAACATCAATGTGCTTTGTCTTTGAATGATATGCAGGGTTCTTTGCCAAGAAAATTTCACTTTGGCTGTCACAGTCTATCCTTATAGCTTCATGTACTAACCCCATATTTGAACATAATCTCTGCAACCAAACTACTTCTTTGCTTGCATGAATGGCTACCATGTATCCTGCCTCTGTAGTTGATAGTGCCACTACAAATTGTTTCTTACTCATCCAACTGACTGCACCTCCAAATAGGTTAAACACATACCCACTTGTAGATATTCTCTGATCCAGATCTCCAGCCGAGTCTGCATCAACAAAGCCACGGATATCCAACACTCTGTCCAATCCTGGTCTTCCTTGGTAGCACAAACCATAATCACTAGTGCCACGTAAATACCTGAAAACCCGCTTCACTACTGTCCAGTGCTCCTTTCCTGGTTTTGACATAAACCTGCTCAATACTCCCACTGCATGTGCAATGTCTGGTCTAGTACAGACCATTGCATACATCAGGCGACCAACTGCACTTGCATTGGGAACATGGGACATATCCTCTTCCTCTTCTTGTGTCTTGGGACATTGTTCAACAGATAACCTCACACCTACAAGAATAGGAACCTTCACCAGTTTACTATCTTGCATATTAAACCTCTATAGTATTGTCTCGACATACTTCCTCTGGTTTAACAAAAGCTTTCTCTTTGCCCGATCTCTTTTAATCTCCATGCCAAAAATATAGTTTGCAGCACCAAGATCTTTCATGTTGAATTTGGAGGACAATTGGGTCTTCAAATCCTGGATAATTTCTTTGTCATTTATAACCAGAAACATATCATCCACATACAAGACTAGATAAATAACATAGTCACCAATTAATTTAACATACACACAGTGATCTGCTTTGCTTCTAGTGAAGCCAAGTCCCCGTATAAATGTATCAAATTTCTGATACCACATCCTTGCTGACTATTTTAACCCATACAGAGACTTCTTTAACTTGCATACCAGTTCTTTCTTACTCTTCAATGCAAAACCTTCAGGTTGCTTCATGTAGATTTCCTCTTCTAGATCCCCGTGAAGAAATGTTGTCTTCGCTCTACCTCAAAATCAAAAGCAACAAAAATAGATAAAAGTAATCTAATAGAAGTTACCTTGGCAATAGGAGAAAAAATATCACCAAAATCAATTCCCGACACCTAGGAATAACCTTTTTCTACCAACACCGAGCATTGTATTTCTCCACCTTCCCTTCTGCATTTGTCTTCTTCTTGAACACCCATTGCTGCCAATGGGTTTCCTTCCAGCCGGCAACTCCACCAGATCCCAAGCCTCATTTTTGTGCAAAGATGCCATTTCATCAACCATGGCCTCTTTCCAGAGTTTTCCATCCTCTGAATCCACTGCTTCCTTCACAGTTCTGGGATCATCATCAGTAACAGACAAAGCAAAATTTGAACAGAAAGCAGATGGACTATACCTTTCTAGCTGCCTTCTTTCTCAAACTGATCTTCTAATAGCCAGAGTTTGCGACTCTTCATCTTCTGATTCCTCCTCTGCTACAGAGTCTGATTCTCCCTCCTTTAGTTCAAACTCTATCTTCACAGGTTCCTTTGGTTGGAATTCATGTTTGATAACATCTTTCACCTCTCTGAACACCACATCTCGACTGTACACAACCTTCCATGTGACTGGGTTCCAAAGCTTATAACCCTTTAAACCATCCTTATACCCAACGAAGATGCACTTTTCAGATTTACTATCCAACTTGGTTCATTTC
Source organism: Pinus taeda (assembly GCA_000404065.3). Classification (NCBI taxonomy): domain Eukaryota; kingdom Viridiplantae; phylum Streptophyta; class Pinopsida; order Pinales; family Pinaceae; genus Pinus; species Pinus taeda. The sequence continues at coordinate 87,258 of APFE031195487.1, read as the reverse complement.
TCCTTTGGAACATGTACATATTCATCACTTCCAAATACCCTCAGATGTAAAAGAGAGGGTTTCTTACCAGTCCATACTTCTTGTGGAGTCTTATCCTCCAACGCTGATGAAGGTGGCTTGTTGACCAATTAACATGCAGTATCCACTGCCTCTGCCCAAAATTCCTATCCTAACCTGGCACCACTGAGCATGCTTCTTGCCCTTTCCATCAACATCTTGTTCATTCTTTCCATGACTCCATTTTACTGAGGTGTATATGGAGTAGTCTTCTGTCGTGCTATACCACACTTCTTACAGAATTCCTCGAATTCCTTGTTGTAGAAGTCTCCACCATTATCTGTCCTCAACACCTTTATCTTCTTCTCTGTCTGATTTTCCACCAGAGCCTTAAATTCTTTAAACCTATCAAAGACTTCAAATTTCATCTTAAGGAAATATATCCATGTATTCCTTGAGAAGTCATCTATAAATGATACATAGTACACAGACTTACCTAGTGATGGAACCTTCACAGGTCCAAA
>APFE031195487.1:65447-84871 GCA_000404065.3 Pinus taeda | reverse complement strand
ACATGTGTGAAAATCATGCACAAAACCATAGGTGGGTCCGCCCAACCTAACATAGGGTCCAAAACCAAAATTTTCTGGGGCACTGCCCCAAACCCCATAAAGTGGGGTTATGGGTGCCCTTCAAACCCCCAATTAATTACGTGGAAAGAATATAACACAACCCAACAATTTTTTCATTATGCAGAGTGCGAACATGTGTGAGTGTGGAAGTGAGAAAGAAACTGATATACAATATGGCTCAGTATTTGCCCAATATGTATTTTCGGGCTTCACACAATGTATAAATCCATACCTTTGCCCTTCACATAATGTATTAATGGTAGTAGTTGTGAGACATAATATGAAAATATTAATATTCCATTATAATTCTAAGACGGATTGTTGGGAGGCCACATGTGTAGACTGCAAAGGTGTCATTCATTGTGCACATTATGAAGGTGAGAATAAAAACAAATGGTGGAAACGATTTCCAAAATAAAGAATTCTCGAATAATGAAAAAACATAGACCTCACATTTCTTTAATCAATTAATATCACATATCTGCATTACTCAATTTGCAATGTGAGGCATAACCATTTCATTATTAGCCATTGAGATTTGAAACAATATCTATTAATCATATGATTAAGCATTAATTGTCTTTTTAATATCTGCTAATTAGCACTACAAAAAGTTGATATGTACGAAGGAGTAACGTATCCAATAGTGTTAAAAAGAGGGAACAAATGTTTTTCCACACATATCGTTATTCTTGCAGTCTGTGACTATTCATTTAGATAGTTCCTTTTGGGACTACATTCTCATTCATTGCAATGCAAGTATAGTTGGGTTGTTGTTTTTCTAAGTTGGGTTGATGTTTTGTTTAACATAAAATGTTTTGTTAGTTTAGCTTGCCCATAACATTATTGTATTTGAGTCTTTTTTATTTTCAGATGAAATGCAAGATGCCACGTGAACAAGGCAGAGTAAGGTGCAGAGTTGGTGAACAAGGAGAGTCAAGACAACATCACCTGGAGATAATTGGTTAGGGGGAAGTTCCTAATAGTACAAAACAATGGGTACAATATGACCTTAACCTGTGACCACCAGAAATTACTGAGTAATTTCACCAGGGTATTTAGAAGAGAAGGAGGGCAGGTATCTCTTTCTTCTCCACCTAAAAGGAATGAAGGTGTTTTTGAATCCCATCCCATTAATCTCCCCTTTACCAAGCATTTCAAAGTAAACAATGCATATTATGCATCCACTGGAAAACATGATTTATTGATGCCACTGACAGTTATAGGGGTAAAGAAAGCAACAACCATGGACTATTCAATGGGATGATACAAGCATTATTTGATGAACCAGTGGGATACTCAGATGCGACAAGGAAAGAATAATTTGTGGTAGGAAGGATGCTGCTAGACTTAGCAATGGTTAATTGGGACATGCAACATATTCAAATAAATAAAATAGTCACATTTAACTTTTCATTTATTGGAATCTTTCTTTTTAGGGCTACCTGGCAAAAGACGCATATCTCAACCCTATCAACAAACACGGTTTTAATGACACAATATATGATCAACAAAAATTTGGCAATGAGCTTTCATATCTCAAGATGCTTCTAGAGAAAATCCTAAGTGAAAAGAACGATGACTAGAATATCATCATCTCATTCATGAATGATCTCTAATGTAACCAATGGCAGATGTAGGACAGATTAGCAAATCTACAAAATGACAGGGACCTCTACAAGAAAAACTAGATCACTTTGAACGCAAATTGGCTCACATGGAGAAACATGTACACTATGAGCTTCAACTTATGCCATCACTGGGTTCAGGACCAAAGAATATTGTTCGATAACTTATGACATCACTAGGTTTTGGATCTATTTTTATTTTCCCTTTTTTTCAATTTGTGATGTGTTTTTGCTAATTAGCTACTGGCCAATAAATCTTGTAAGGGTGAGGCCAGTAAGATTTTGTCAATATTTTCTCGACAGTTTAATATTTTTTTGCATAAAGTGATATTTAGTTTCATTTACAAATGCTTCTAATGTTGTCAACTGTTCGATGTTTCCCTCTTCCTACTATGGCATTCTCATATTCTTTTTCATTTATTGTGTTTATTTTTATTTAATATTTGATGAGATGATTGTTTTGTTTCTCTAGGACAAGGTATCCAATCCTGGTGTGCTAGAATTTATTTTAGTATTTAATATCTTATGCTTTATGCTTTATTGATCTTCAACAATTTCTAGGATGCATTAAAAATATTTCTATTTAGCATATCACATAACACCATGACCGAATGTAGAGTGTTGTACTGAGGTTCAACGAGAAATCCTTGCCTTTTGGTGAATTTAACGGAATGCTAAAATGCACGAATAAATGGATAAATAACTTTAAAAACATGTTCATTTTGTCATCTTAAATCAATTTATTTAATTAAACAAATAAATAGTTTTGTAAATTGTATTATTAAATTTTGGGAAAAATCCAAAACACCTAAACAATATATGCAAAGTACGGCGGAAGCATTTATTCTACTTCCTCTCCACTCCCGCATTCCACAAATTTTAACGTGAAGCATAAACATTTCATTATTAAATTAATGTGAGTACAAATACATAAGAAATCAACAAACATAAAGTAATTTTTAGATTTGTTTTACCAATAAAAGCATTGTTGCATACGACTAAATATGTGTATCAAATAATGTAAAAATTGATGATTTTAAATGTGCAGAAAGAATTGTATGGAGGGGGAATATGTACGAAGAATAGGAAGTTAACTGAGCTTATGTGACATTTCGTAGAAACATTAATGCATAATGGGAAAAATATGTGTGTCAAATACTATGAAAGTTGACATTTTACAGCATTCGGAAAAAGTACGCAAAGGGAGAGCCTGTGCGGAGCTATGGATTTGGGTGAATAAAGGTTCTCTTGTACATATCCCTTCTATGAATGTTGATTTTTAATATGTTATAACAAATACTAGATACAAAGCTCAATGAATCACTGAATATTGCATAATGTTTCAAAGTAAGTTCTATTAAGAGTTCAAACGATGCTCTGCTTGCACAAAAAATCACTAATTAATTTTTTAATATGTAGCTTGAGAGAATATATGTGAAGGCACAAAACATTGCCAAAGAAACATTTTTTTCCTTACTCTGGATGCCCTTTTTCCCACATAACACTTCTTCTTCATACACATTAAAAAGATACTTTATTTAATATAACTATTCAATTGAAAAACGTGAAATCACAAATGCACTTAGTATTTAGGTAACCCCAAACTTTTTATGTGCTAAACTTTAATTATCCCAAACTGCTAATTAATTGATTAATATGTAATATGCAGAAAAGTGTGGGGAGATGCGCAACATTGTAGAAGAAAGTTTTTGTTCCTTGCTCCGCACACCCATTTTTCGACACAACACCTCTTACTCACATGCATTAATAAGCCAAAACCGTCAATTAGTTGACTAGTTCATTTCCTAGAAAACATTTCAAAATCAAACACTTCATTTCCTAGAAAACATCTCAAAATCAAACACTTCAGTTCCAAGAAAACATCTCAAAATCAAACACTTCATTTTAATGCTCAATGTACTTTTCTTAAGGTATGTTCATTGCATTCCTGCATGCTAGAGACTTATTTTGATTGTTTAATAGTTTAATCATCCCTTTGTGTGGACCAATATAACAAGCCTCATTTCCTAGAATTGTCATACATTCAAAAGGTCAAACAAATATTTACATTAATCAATAAAATGGAGTCAATAAACATTGCCCAAACAAAGATTTTGATTTCCCATAATATTATATATTGATTATGAAGTTGACCTCTTATTGATCATTCCCAAATCAAGATGCATTCTATTTCCTTACACAATGCTTTGACCTCTCCATTAGAAATATCGAATGGTCTATGTTGTTGTTGAGATATATTCTTTGGAATATGAAATTTTAGCAAGGTACATAGACAAGCTAAGTTATGAGGATAATAAGCATTGTTTTGTGTGCAAAGAAAAGTTGTGTGGGGAGTGTAGTAGAAACTGTGTGTGCAGAGTGCTGCAGAAATCATGTTCAATGAAAGGGACACAAACACATACTCACATGCTTCCTTCGCACACCCTTTCTTGATAGACCAAAATATCTAGTATTGATGTGCAAAGGGGGAAAGGTTTATGTTATTGGCACCGCGCACCTGTCGCACACTAAAAATATAAAAGTTTCAAACTCATTTACATTTATATGTGTAAATGAAACTCTTAAGTTTTATATGTAAAAATATTTAGGGTCAATAAATGCTTAAATCTTGTAATTAATTGGTTAAATGTGTTACATAAATCGTTAAAATTATAGAGTTTAAATGTGTAACTCGAATGAAAATTGATATCTCTTACACACCCTTTAGGTGATTGGGCATGATTAAATCCATTATTGTGCTCCAAGAAAACACACATCAGTTACAAATGCTACTGATCTCCATAATGATGCTAGAGCTAATGAGATTCTAGGTCCCTTACGTAGGCGAGGGGGTGGGGGGTGTGCAGTTGAACAATTTTTCATGAAGTTGATATATTGTGTGGACTACAGAGGTTTGTAGGAAGAAATGAGGGGGTAGCAGGGACTCCTCCACACTCTGCACATTGTATCAACAATATGTCTAAGATGAATTTTTTTGAATGGAATTTTTCCAAAAAGGACATAGCAAAGAAACGAAAACAACTTTAAAAATGCATAAATTTAATCATGGATTATGAATAATGCTCCAAATGAAATACTTTGAACTGAAGGAAAATTAAAGCACCAATAGAGGTGTGGAGGAAGAATACATTATGCCAAGTGTGGAGGAAAAAAACCTTGACTTGATATAATCCTTGCTCTTTAACAAACTCCCACACACACAATTTCTCTACACACCCTTTCTCTCGTACTTCTCACACACCTGATTAGGTCTAACGGTAAGTAGGAGGTCTTCCATATTTATGAGAGAAAATATTCTCAAGAAGTTCACTTCTTCATCAATAGCTAGAGCAAGCACCTATTCAAATATTCCTCTGCACTATTATGCATTAATGCTCTCACATTATGCATAGGTATGGAAAGAGGTCAACGAAAGCCTCTTACACACCTCTGCATTAATTTTAAAAATAATGATGTTTGACTGAATTTCATAGTTAGTTGAACCTATATTGGAATCCACATTCATATGTTCATTGAAAATAGAAAATAAAATGGACTACAATATATTGTGTTTGGAGAGGTGTGGAAATGGAGAAAGTATAACCTGATTTGCAAAACTTTTCCTATCAACAATATTGTGCGGACAAATCAAATGTTATTGATTTCCTCACTTATGTTATTTTAATAATAAGTATTACCCTATATCTGTTATGCCTTTATCTTGTGTGGATGCTTTCTCATTGTGCGGAATGCGAAGGTGCAAAGAAAACTTCGTGTAATGAAATCTCTTTGTACTCCGCATAAAAAAATGAAAAGTAAACCTTGTCCCATTTTACCATTACTAACCTAAAACATATGGTATGGATTTTATGTGAGAATTTGAACTTAGGTATATAAAAAAACCAAGAGTAATGGGAAGTTTTCCATGCATAGTTGTTGAATTGGACATTGACGTTTGTTTTCAATAAGGTTATTTAAAATGGGCATATTCAGAGGTATGTCCTTAAAATTTCAAAATGGAATAAATATAGCCCACCACATCTAAAAGTAGCACAAATGTCTAGAAATGATTTGTAATTTGTGAGCAATTTCTTTGGAAAAAAAGATTTGTGAGCAATTACAATCTTGGAAGGGGCTGAATTCATTCTTATTGCTTAATATGTCCCATCACTCATGTAAACTACCTCATGGCCATCATAGATTGGACAAATCTAAAACTCCTATTGTAAAGATAATAGTTTCAAAATCCTAGTTTTTAGCTTAACATGAACTGATAGAAATCATATCGAGTCAAGATACGAAATTGGTTCACGGACACAATTAATCGTCTACACATATTCCACATCCAATATACATGTAAACCAAAATTTTCACCCCAAAAATTTAACAAACCAAAATTGCTAATTAATTGACTTATGTGTAGTATTATGCATAACATAAGTGTGTAGAAGAACTGTGCATAAGGACAATGTATGCAAAAATGCAAACATTGAGAAACAAAGTTTATGTTGCTTGCTCCGCACATCTGTCCTCCCAAACAAAACTTTTTCCTGACACAGATTAAACACACACTTAATTTAATATTAGATAATAGGTGTTAAATCCATAAATGTGAAATCAGTAATTCACTTAGCATTCGGGAAACATCAATACCAAGGTTCACTCACTCTATTTTGATAGTAGAACATTCCTTGGTAGCAAAAGAAGATAACAGAGTAAATGTTATGAATACACATTGATTCATTGACTAAATGTAAAAAAGACTTGTATTTATTAGTAGGGGAGATTTATATAATCGTAGGGTTAAGCTAGATTGAACATAGCACTACCATAAAGAAGCAGTAACTCAATGTAATAAAAAAAATGTTTAAGTGTCATTGTATCATTACATAAACAAAAAAGTGAGAGTTAGGATATTAATAAAATATGATATTGATTTATAAAGCAAACAAAATGAAACAATCGTGAAACATAATCCTATGAATTGGACTATCTCAAGTGGGAATTTAAGAAAAATGGATATAGTTTAGAGTAATTGATATTGGAACAATATTTTTTTATTGTTGATCAAGAAAATCACTACACGCCAAATAGATGACAATAAATGTTTATACCATTAAAATCAATAGCAGTTAAATATACAGTCAGAAATTTGATGTCAATTCATGATTTAGATGACTTATGGCCTCTTACACATTATATATTGGCTTGTTGGCTCTGAATTTGGTTTCTAAATGCTATGGGAAAGCGATTTTCCAACGTTCATCGTTTTTTATCACTAAACTTGTTTCTAAAAACTCTAGGCAAGCGACTTGCATCATTTCTTTTGAAAATGATAAGTGTTATCAGGATTTGATTTATCATTTGTCTATTGTTTCTTGAATTTTCTAAGCCTTGTTGATATCATCATTGTCAATTTTTTTCTAGTGAAGTGCCTTCTGAAATTGCTTTGTTTTAAAACAAAATCACTTTAAATGGAAACACAGACACAAATTTGAAAGATGATTTCCATATTCTTGGCATTATTAATTTGGTGTTGCAATGGACTCTATCATCGTAGTTCTAGAGAAATATTAAGTTGAATGGAGGAGAAGGAAATGGGGATAGGCGTAGAATGCTTTGTCACTGAGAATACCATGGTAAGCCAAAAAGAGGAGGAAAGGGAGGGGGGCTTTGCCACTCAGAATACTGCAATTTAGGTGTTACTATTACAATACCAATAGTTAGACAAATTAATGAAGAAAGCAATGGCAGAAGCATACAAGAAGAGTTATATGAAGTCAACCAATATATCTTAATTCTCATCCAAGATATTTTAATAATAATGAATAACATATTGGAACTTCAGCAAACACTTGCGAGGCTAGAAGATGACCTATATGTCATAAGAACATTATTAGAATATTTCTTGCAAAACATGAATAGAGCAATCATACCTCCATTCTTGTAACACAATAAGTAGAAGCATCAACCTCTAGGAAGAAATTGTTACCAAATTTGAAACTGTTACTTTAGAAATAGTTACCAAATTTTGCTACTTGATCAACAAATTTTGAAATTTAGTATATGCTGAAGCCTATATATTGCAATTTTCTCAGCACAATAAAACCAATATTTTTTTGAAACACATAATAGAATAACCTAATAACATTTCATTGCCTATACTCTGATCATGTTTATGGAACATAAATTTTGTAAATTAAGCCAAATTGGACATCACACTAATGTAAATGTTATGTGTGATCTAATCAAATTATACAATTGAAAACAACGGGTCTTGTTCTCTCCTTTAGAAAAGTGTGAAAGTGTTTTCTTTCATTTTCTAATCTAATCAGATTGTACAATTGAAAATAGATGGATCTTGTTCTCTCCTTTAGAAAATGTTACATGCTAACAATTACAAACAGAAGGATATTGTTCCTTCCTTTAGGAAAAGTTACATGTTAGCATTAACTTGTCATATTAATTTGTTTAAAATGTCATGTGCAATGGAAAAGTCTATGTAAACATAAAATATGTGTGAAGGAAATACATTTTCTAATATTGTTTGACTAATTACTGGATTTGCAAATTTGATAAATCATTAAAACAATGTAAGTAATCACATTGCAAAAAAGTAGAATCGACAAATCACAATGAACTAGATACACACTAAAAAAAAACATAGTGAATAATGTTAGTAAATAAAATAGTACAAAACATGGAAATTAAACAAACAATTCATTAAAATATGTTTTTGTACAATGTTAATAACTATTGATCACGTAACCAGAAGATGAACTCAGATCCTAACCATCCAAAAAATCGAAAAAACTCTTTGCCAATGCTCAAATTCTTAAAGAAAAAAGTAGAAGATCGTGTTAATATTGGAAATGTGGATATGTGAAGGTGTGGAAATGAAGGCACACCCCCACCCCTCACCAATAGTCAATGGGAATTAAGTCTTACTAGTTACTAGTAATAGGGATATTCACACTTTCAGTAGAACACTTCTTGATTTCAACAAATTAGCAATAATACCATCTCCAAAATACCATCAGTAGATTGATTGAAAATGTAAGAAAAGTGAACCATACCATCATTAGAATCCTCAATAATCTAAACAAGTACAACTGTGATTGTATACACATAATCATGTTTTGATGGTTTATTATAAAGGTGCCATGGATCTCCAAATTGGACAAAAAATCAATAAAAACTTATTTGTCCGCACAATATTGCTAATAGGAAACTTTTCACAGATCGGGTAATACTTTCTCCAGTTCCATGCCTCTTAGAACATAATATGTTGTAGTCCTGTCATTTACATGTAGAATACATTTTAATTGATGGAAATAAACAAAGTGACAATTTTCCTTGCAAATTGTATAATAAACCATAGTTTCATTCGTAGTTCTAGTAGTTGTAACGGGACTATTGTAGTTCGCACATACAATATCAAAGGGATTCATATATGCACCAATCATTGTTAGTAGTCCTTGCAAGTGCTGCAAAATTGATATAGAAAACCAAGACTTAACCACTTGAAATCAAATGACTTTCTATTTTTCTCTATTTATCTATATTTGTATGCATATATAGATATATAATTATAATATATTAGAGTTTACCTTGCATATTTCACTCACCGAAGAAAGCAGTTTTCTCAGACTTTCCAATTTATTTTATGTTTTCAATGAACATATGAACATGGATTGTGAAGTTCAAAAAACATTTTCTTATTTTGTTAACTATATTTTTTAGCAAGATGAGTGGAAAATTGTTTTCTTGCCATCGTCTTTGGATTGAAAGATATGTTGGAAGAACTTTGTTGTGTACTTAAACCTATCACATATGAAATATTTGTAAAACAATACATGTAAACAATATAAGAAATAAACAATAACTTGCTATCATTGAAACATTTGAATAAATCTAAGCTTACTATTGCCTTGTCCTGATTTGCATTCCCATCTTTGATTTCTAACACACATTGCATCCTCGTCTATATTGTTGAAATTGCAATGGCGCCTATTGTGCCAACTAGAAACAAATCTTAACTATAGGATGTGTCTGCAATTGTGATATTTGAGAAAAATCAATATTGTCTCGAAATAGGACAAATGTTTTCTACAATGTACAACATTTACTACAATAATTTTCTTACAATCACCACTATCATATTTGTGCTTTGGAATTATTTCAAAATTTCTAATAGAAACACCAGCATTAGTAATAAGTTTTGCCTCATGTTGTTCAATAAATTGTGTTAGCACACGCAATGTTATTGTCATTCGACCTTATTATCTATCAAATTTACAAGGAGTATTACTTTTGTCTTATTTTCTTTGTCCAAAAAAGTTCAATATGTAACACAATTCCATGGAAAATTCTTCCTATTATATTTTTATTGATATCTTCAATCAATAATGGCATAGACTCGATATTTTTTTCCTAGTCAATAGCATTGAATTGAAATTAATTCAAGAAACCAAAAAGGAAATCTATTTTACAGATAGCTAAACCTAGACATAACTACCTTTCTATCTTTGTTTCTTGTCTATGTTCTACACTTTTAACTGTGTCTTTTGCAATATTTGCTTCTTTAATTGTGCTCATTTCCATCTCTACTTCTTTGTCCATGTCTAGAGTCACATCATTGACAATATATTTATTGAGACTGATTTAGAATTTGATATTTTTTGCTTGTTCACAAACATTGCACTCAAATCACTACTTAAAAGGACATTATAATTGATATTAAGTAGGAATTCGGTCATGAAGACAAAACAAATATTGGAAAGTCATTGCTAATGTATATTCTAATATCATAATCATAGTCACTAGATAGAATCTGATTTTTATGCATATAGGTAAAATACTAAATAGATTTTAGTTTTGAAGTTCCTTTTTACATATAGTAAATTGAAAAATTAACAAATGCACAAATTTTTTATATAATTATTCAATGTACCTTTTTGCTTGTAGTTGTTCTCCTGGATCTAAATCTCTAAGCGTTAAATGTTTCCTAAAAATTGAAAAAGTGTTGTTTTGAGTTACAGAACATAAAAATATATAGAAAAAACATAGGGAGTTGTATAATGTAATAATCAAATGAGAATAATCAATGTCTTTAACTCTCTCTATTCTACTTGTGTCCATCTTCCCCGCTCCAAAGATATGAATTTGATCAAATATATAGAAATAAGAAGAAAAAAAGAAGTTTTAATTTCTAGCATGAAAATAATTTAGTCCTAATAACTACATGATGACGGTAACGTATATTGTATAAAGGTTTTGAACACCCTCATGTTATCCACTTTTTGAACTGTGCACCTCATTACTACAGGGCTGTAACATATATTGTATAAAGGCTCTAAGTACTCACATACAAAAGGAATGACACACAACTTACCTGACAAAAATTCTAGTTTTGCACCTATATTTAAAATTGAGCTTGCAAAAAAAATCCCTCATGTCATGCAACTAACAGAACGACCAACTTACGACTTGAATAACAAATAATTTTGTAACTAGCTCCCCCGAAATGTAATCAAACATGCATTGGGAACATGTATGCTAAAAACTGCATGATAAACAACCAATCATTAGAGAAATTTTGAGGTAAAAAGTGGGCCTCAAAACAAAAATGTGCAACGAAAATCAACTTTACAAGAACCAATAGGATTCAATATGATGATGTCAACCATGGGGACTAATTCATCATTTTTGGAGTAAAAAGGTAAAAATATAAAAAAAAAACTAAAAAAACTACTTTTCAACTCGCATTATCAACTCATCTCTCTACAATTTTACTCAAATTTCAAGCAAGTGCACTCTTTGGATGCATAATTTGATTTACATCGAAGGAGTACCCATGTTCCATACTTTCGATGGATCCTACTACACGAAAAATGTGAAATACATGAAAAATTTGATTGCAATCACATGTTTTCATGTATTTCACATTCTTCTTGTAGTCGGGTCCATTGAAAGTATGCGACATGGGTACTCAGATGAAAATATAAATCCTGCATCCAACGAGTGCTCCCACTCGAAATTTGAGTGAAATAGTAGGGAAATAAGTTGAACATATGAGTTGAAAAAATAGTTTTTTCTCTTTTCCCTCCAAACTTAATGAGGTCATCTAGTCTTATTTTATTATTTCCACTATTATTTTATAATATTCCTTAGGATGCCCATTTTAGACCTCAAAAATTCTCTAAAGACTCCTATAGACAACATAGCTAGGATTAGTGGTTATATTTGTCACATTCTTTTTAAATTTTCAACTTACATATTAGATACTAACTAAAGATGATATGTTATTCATGATATATTATTTTTAACATCTTACCAATGCACCTGTAGAGGGAACGAGTTAGGGACTAATAAATAGAATTAGTAGTTAGAATTGCCACATTATCATTCAAAAATTCATGATATGTTTTAGATACTAAGTAGTAATAAAAAATCAGAAAATTAATAGAGATTCAATGCACTTTTACCATGAAGTGAGTGTTATAGTCTTGGGTGAGGCAAGGACAAATAATAAGTTTAAAAACTTGTTAGAATTGTACCTTCAAAATAAGGGTGGGTGAACAACTATGCACACTATTGTGTCTCTATGGACACGTTTAATTTGATATCGAGAAGCACATTGAAAGCTTCTTCCACACCTCTGCACTTTGTGTAACTTTTAAACGATTAAAAATATAATATATTTTAAACATTATAGTAAAAATAATTACAAAATTTTGAGGCATGAAAATTTTGGGTAGACGATTAACTGTCCTGACTGTTGCCTCTACGTGGGTTCGCTTAATATGAGCTCCTGAATACTAAATGCATTTGTTATTTGACATTTGGTAATTAAATAGTTGTCATCCAATATCAAATGAAATGCATTTCTAATGCATACGAGGAAGGAGTGTTGTACGGGAGAATGGGTGTGCAGATCAAGTAACAAAGACTTACCCCCTTTGCATGCTTCTAGAAATGTTCCCTCACACTTAGTATAATTTGGAATCTACAAAACCTTAGCTAATATACAAAATATCAAAGAAAACTCTTGAAAATATAATTTCAATTATTTTTTTTGCACAACAACTTAAAATTCTTTTCAGAATTGGTAAACAAACTCAGACTTTGAATGAGCATTGTACACATAGTCATGGTCCAAAGGATAATGTATGTTGCATAAAATATTTATAAAAATCATGATACTTAAATTGTAAAAATAAATGTATTCACCCTAATGGGGCTGAAATTGGGCTCCCATAAACCGTAATGTAAAAAAGATGTCTGCAAATAAAAACAAGAAACTGCATCCAAGATTTAGATTAGTTCAGATAAAGTATCCAACATGACAGTCTCCAAAATTGGTGGGTGATCAACTATGCACACTTCTGTGTCAATGTGGGAACATTTTATTTGATATTAGGATGTAAATGAGCTCTGGCGAAATTATTTTGTGCGTGGTCCAATGTTTGGTTCTCAAAACTATGTTTAATGGCTCTAAGTGTGGAGATGTGTTTGTGTGCACATATGAAAGGAGCACATTGAAAGCATTAATTATTTTTAAAAAATGTTGTTTGGATGAATTTTAGAATGATTTATTAATATTTTAAAATATATATTGTGCCGAGTGCAGAGGAAAAAAGCTTCACTCGATATAGTCCTTGCTCTTTAACAAACAACCCCACACACAATTTCTCCGCACACCCTTTCTGCCACACTTCCTGCACACCTGATCATGTCCCACATTGAGCATCAAGTTCTCCATCCTAATTAGAGAAAATCTTCTCAAGACTTTCACTTCTTCATTGATAGCTGTGATAGCCAAAGAAAGCACTAATTGAATCTTCTCAATTGTGCTTTTCCTTATCAAAAGACCCCACTTTATTACACCAGGTTGTAATTTCTCACATGTTTTGGTACCCCCATAATATATCAAAATCATATTAGTTTCATACTAAATTAATATATAAAATATTTTCTTGCATATTTCTTTAGTCCTGAGCACAATTTCTCTACACGCCCATTCTCCCGTACTTCCCGCACACCCTTTCTCCTTCCTCCATATAAGAGCTCTGGAAAAATTATTTTGGAGGGTTCTCAAAACTTCGTTCGATGGCTCTAATTGTAGAGGTGCGGTTTTCACAGCTACAAAGAGCACAATGAAATCTTCTTCTACACCTTTGCGTTAACTATTTCAGAAAACAATGTTGTTTGGTTGTAATTAGATAATTATAAGACCTATATTTCCTTATATTGTTATCACATTGTGCACAATCAAAGAGGTAGGTGTATGATAGAAGTATGTGGGACAAGAAAAGTTCATGCCCCTTTTTTAGGAAAAGGGAAACCTCGAACACTGAACAACATTGGAAGCATTTGTAAATGAAGTTAATTTTCACTTGTTATGAACAAGCTTATTAAATACTGAGATAGACTGGTTTCCATCTAATTTGCAAAGTAATTTTTAAAATTTCAAAATATATATTTCATCAAGTGTGGAGGAAAATAGTGTGACTCAATATAGTCCCTGCTCTTTTACAAACTCTCTCATAGACAATTTCTCTACACACCCTTTGTCCCACACTTCTTGTACACCATTTCTTTGCACAAAAAAATAGTAGTAGTGTGATATTAAATTAATATGTAAAATATTCATTTGCATATTTGTTCCCCCCCCCCCAAACCATGATAGATCAAAATCATATCAATTTTAGATTAAATTGATATATAAAATATTGGCCCTATAATACTGTGATTACCCTTACTTTTGTAGTGTTTCCCTTTTTATTTTTTGTGGCCCTATTGTCCCGATTTTGTTTTGTGCCATAGAATCCCTTATGTTATTTTTGTGCCTTTATATTTTTTTTGTTAGTCGCTTGTTTATATTGTGATTCTTTAGACTTCCTATATTTTGAAAGGAGTTTTTCATTTGAATCATCCAGATTGTTCATTTATGTATGTAAAGGAGGTTTCCCCCTCAAAGAGGCTGAATTCTAAGGTGTTGATCTATCTTTTCTATCTTTTGTGAGCTAGTTTTATAACATTTGGTATCAGAGCTTTGAATTCTAGGGTTTCGCTATTCCAAATAGGTCATCGTGGCATTTGCGCTATAACCTTTTTTTCTATGATGTTTCAGATGCTACAAAAAAAACCATATGAGAATAAATCACGCTGAACCTCAGGCCCGAATTTCAGAGCTTTTCACGCAATATTTGCGGAGATATGATCTGAAGAAGTCGGTCTTTTTGCATACTCCTGAATTACATTCCAAACAGGTGACCTGGGGAATATAGTCATAACTTTTGTTTTGAGCATCATATTAAAATTTCGTAAGAATTTACAAAAAGAGGACATAGTTTAGTTTCCTATGTATATTTTTCAGATCCTAAGGTTGAAACAATGACACGTGGCACTTCATACAAGTTTGCTCTTCTGAAAAGGTATATAATCAGGTCATCTTGGGAGATTGTGCATAACCCTTTCTTGGATAATCTAAATTCAATCAAACTAGTGGCATTGGAAAGAGGATGCAGAGGGTTATCGCAGGTCAGAATTTTAGAACTGGAAGATCTGAAATTACATAGATACATCAGAGGCAATGTCAAGCTCCTACAAAGTGAAAAAAGGTGTATATATTTTTTTAAATTTTTGCTTAAGCTTGGTTTGAAAAATTATTTTGAATGAATTCAAAGGGCATAGTATAGCATTATTATCGGTAATTGATGCCTCAAGGAAAGAAAATGCAAAAACCTAGTAAGCAACCTGAAAGCTCTAGCATGACTTATGAAGAAGAGGAAGAAATGCAACATAATATATCAAAATTACGAGACCAAGTGAAAAAAATTTCACTCGCAAAGAAAGTAACAGAATCTAAGATGGATGGTTTAAATAAAGATGTAGAAGCTAAGATGAATGACGTGGAAGCTAAGATGGATGATTTGAAGATAGATTTGAAGGTAGATTTGAAGACAAAGTTGACAAATTTTCTTCAAGAAATACTTACTAATGGTGAAAGGGTAGTAAACGAAACTCGTGATGAGAAAAAAAATAAATGTTAATCATGATTTCATAGACTCTAACATTGGTAAGAACCACCATATTCCAAAAACCAATATGAGGAAGTTTGATGGCAAGGATCCTGCAACATGGATACTATAGATGGAGCAATTTTTCGATCTCAATAATGTGCAAAACACACAAAAGGCATGTATTGCCACTTTATATTTGGAACCAAATCAGTTTATATGGTATCAATAGCTTTTCTCTCGGAAAAAAATTGTCACTTGGGCAATTTTTATGGAAGAATTGACAACACATTATGAGGATACAAAAAGCAACACTTTTTTTAGCCAACTAATAAGTCTCAAACAAAAGGGTGCAATGATGGATCACATTGAGGACTTCCAAAAAATGAATATAAGGGTAAAATATATTCCATAAGAGCATAGGATTGATGTGTTCACAGGGACTTTAAAGGATAATATCCAACATGAGGTTCGCCTTTGAGAACCTGATCCATCGGAGAAGGCATTCAGGTTAGCAAGAAAAATGGAAAGCAAAATTATGGCAACCAAGAAGCCTACCACTCACAGCTATAAAGATGGAATTGTTGTTGCCCCTAGCCTTCTACAACCTATAAGATTGACATCACAAAAATTGGAAGAAAAAAGAGCAAAAGGGCTTTGTTACAGTTGTGATAGCAAATACACTAAAGGTCATAAGTGTGCTAAGAAGAAAGGCTTTTACATAGATTGTGAAGAGGAGGAAGAAAAGGATCAAGAAACGTCAAAAGAAGAGGATATACACCGGGAAAAATTTCTTCAGATTTCATGATTACTTAGTGAACATGAAGGCCATAATAGCTACATTCAGTCTTAAAGGTAAAACATATATTTGGTGGGAAGATGTAAAGAATGTCAAAGGTATTCCGGAAGAGGAGTTGATTTTGAGTGAGTTCGAGACACTATTCAGGAAGAAGTGTCTATTGGAGAGATACTATGAAGACATGTCAAAATAATTTTATGAGCTAAATATGGGATCTATGACTGATGAGGAGTACACTAGTTTAGTCTTGGAGTTATTAAGGTATGTACCTTACCTAAAGGAGGAGAAGGCTAAGATTTAGATATTCATCAATGGGTTATTGGTAGTATTCAAAGACAGGATTGAGTTTGATGAGCCTAGATCATTGGAAGAGGCCATTCGGAATCTGAGGCATTGTTATGAGCAATCAAAGCATAGATATGAGACTAGGTCAGACTGGAAAGGTAATGCAAAGAATAAAGGAAAATGGAACAAGAAGTGAACAAGACCTCAAGATACAAGTAACAAAAAGAATGTGGCACCACAGAAGAAGTTCAATGCATCTAATAGAGGACACAGATTTCAGTCTGAGGAGCATAACAAGGGTGTAGTTTGGAAGCCTTTCCAGTGTTGGACTTGTGGAGGAGAGTGATGTAGGAGCATCAAGCCTGTTTTCATTTGTAAATATAGAATAAATAGGGGGTGTGGTAATTTTAGATATTTTGTTGTAAATATTCTTTTATTTATAAAAAAAATATGAGTGAATAGTTAGAAAAAGAACGAGGATAGGATTTCTATGTTTTTTCCAGTCAAAATTAGGATAAAGATAGGGAATAAAGCTTCCAGCTTTATATCATTGTGTAAAAAGGGAAAAAGCATGCTTTTTCTAGGAGATAAGGTTGATCTATGTAAATAAAAGTAGCAGCAAGCTCTCAGCTCATTAGAGAGGGAGAGAGAGGGAGTGTGAGAGGTTTTCTGGTTGGGAGCTTCGGGAGTTTGTAAAGGGCCATCAATTCTTAAATTATCTGGCACAACACAGTTTGAAAGTAATTTTTTTTTTTAAATATATATTATTATATATTATATTATATTATATATATATTATATATTATTTAATATATATATATATATTATATTATATATATAGATTGGATGTTGTGAAAGTTGTATAGCTGGAAGGATGAATGCATGTGAATTATTTGAATTGAATTGGCCATTGGGGTTATTTAACTAAGATGTATTTTGCAAGTGAAGAGATCCTGGGTATTGCAGGCTTGACTTGCATCAGGTGATAGGTATTGCAGGCCAGCCTGGCATCAAGTGGTATCAGAGCGGGAATACTTTGGTGAAGAAGTTTGTTTTTGAATGAATATAGCTGAAGTATGTTTCTTTGATTTTTAAAATTGATATGCAGCATACACAAATACAGTGAAGAAGATTGCAGAAGTGGAACGAAGACAAGATCATGCAAGATCTTAAAGGTGAGATGAATTTTTTGATTTGAAATTTATGAATTGAAGTTTATGGTTGCAGAGAAGTGGCAGTGAACCTGAAGAATCCAATAAGAAATTGGATAGAGAGAACAATTGAAGTGTTCTCAGGAGAGAGTGGGAGATTGCAGAAGCCTAGAAGGAGCAAAGGTGTTGCTCAGGAAGAGGTTCCAGACGGAGGACCCGTGCTTACCAAAAGACTAAGTGAGGAGGGCTTAGTGAGGTAAGATTGCAGCCAGGAGGACTAGCTGTTGCAGAGGCTTGGTGCAAAGGAGTTCATGAAGAAAGACGAGAAGAAGATGACTACTAATAGTCATAGCAGAGGTTCAGAAAAAAGCCACAATAGAGGACATAAGAAAGAGGATGCCAAGATAAATGGGACTGTAAATGATGATGTGATGCTTCAACAATGCTACAAGGAAATTGCACTGTTGGAATACTGGTTGGAGAATCCAGGATATGACAGGGAGGTTTTCATGAAGGATAGTCATGAAGCAGAAGCAGAAGATGGTAAGAAGGCGAGACTAGTTGACAGTCTCATGGTAAATACAAATAAGCATGCTGAATTATTGCCAGAGAAAGTTGAGGAGAAAGCGAGTGAAATTTTTTTGGATCCTGAAAAAGACTTGGAGTTGCAGAAAAAGAAATTAGTGACTGAAGCGACAAATGAGACCAGTGGGTCTTGTGATTTTAATGCTAACAATTTGATTGTGTTTACAGGTGATGAGACAAAGTATGTTGCAGAGGGACGAGAATTTTGGGAGGTAGCAACATCTATGGCGGCAGCTAAATTAACAGAAATTGGAAACAATAGCAGTAAGCTAGACATAGAAATTGAAGAAATATGGCAGTTGATGATGCAGCAATCCAAATGGAGGAAAATAGAAATAGCAGCAAGCAAAATCAATCAGAAATTGAATGTGATTGACAGAAAGAAGAAGATGGAGGAAAGGACAACAGAAATGCAGCAGCAGCAAAGGAATAAAGCATTTGGACGGTTGCAGAACAAAGTATGGGATCCAGGCACATGATCAGGAGATCATGATTAATTTTAAGGTTGGGTGTATGATGCAGGAGCATCAAGCCCATTTTCATTTGTAAATATAGAATAAATAGGGGGTGTGGTAATTTTAGATATTTTGTTGTAAATATTCTTTTATTTAGAAAAAGAATATGAGTGAATAGTTAGAAAAAGAACGAGGATAGGATTTCTATGTTTTTTCCAGTCAAAATTAGGATAAAGATAGGGAATAAATCTTCCAGCTTTATATCATTGTGTAAAAAGGGAAAAATCATGCTTTTTCTAGGAGATAAGGCTGATCTATGTAAATAAAAGTAGCAGCAAGCTCTCAGCTCATTAGAGAGGGAGAGAGAGGGAGTGTGAGAGGTTTTCTGGTTGGGAGCCTTCGGGCAGTTTGTAAAGGGCCATCAATTCTAATTATCT